>JAKCPI010020292.1:0-46132 GCA_023213315.1 Euborellia annulipes | reverse complement strand
TGATTGAAGATGGATGAATAAAATTTCCTCGAAACGTTTTAAATTTTTTAACGAAACGGAGAGGCTCTTATTATATTCTATATCTATCACATATAAACTATATCTTCTTGTTTATAAGATAAGAATTCGTGTTTAACAATATCATCCGCGTTTGACCCCGCTACCTCGACTGCTTTGCCCAACACTTCATCTATTACACATTTAATGACATCAACACCAGCTGGTCTCTCTTTGACCCCTGGTCATTGGGTTGCAAAAGGGTTGTTACTGACCAGTAGGGTCTTTTCCTTGCTTACCTGAGTGCAACCCTTTCTATTCTCTTGTTTACCGTCCGGGATGGGGTGGGGAGGGTTTTTACAATAGATTTACAAATTAAAAAGGTGCCCCCCAGGGGCACAGAGAGTCCCGCGGCAGCCTTCCATTCCATTTTCCTCCAGATGAGCTCGAATTATGATTATTTAGTGTTTGCTCCTCTCACGAGCAACGTCTATAAAAATGTGATGAAAAGTTTTGTCGAAATATCTCTCATTTTAGGTAAGTTTTTTGTCATATCATAATTATTTTCAACTCTTTCTTTTGGTTATTTTATTTTTCAATTATTAAAGTCCTCTTCCCCCCATGAATGAGATGAGTGGTGCGAGATTTAGTAACAATTTAATATACGGAAGTGTAAATTAATTTCTATCAAGGAAGGACTCCAGACGCAGAGACTAGCAGCCAAAGTTTTTTTTTTTTTTTTTAGTCGTGTTTTTTGAACCAATTCTCTCTTGATATAACTCAACAGCCACAAGAACAATATTAAATTAATTTCTATTCTGAAGAGAGAATTGGCAAACTAACCCACAGCACGGAATATTGCATCTTGCTCAATGTTGACAATATTGCGGCAACATTGATGCATAATATTGCAGCTCAAACAGCAATATTGCTAGTTTGGAATATTGCCGCTGCAATGTTGCCAAGATTTCGCTCGTTTCTGCAACATTGCTGCAATATTCTGTGCTGTTGGGGAATAGAACTGACTACCACTGACTATAATAGAATTTTTCTTTTCTTTTATTACTTTTTACTTTCTCTTTTTTTTTTTTACCTATGTATGTCAAATTTGATTTTGATGGATATATACGTTTTGAGGTCCCCTGAGTCCAAAAAGTGGTTTTCGCGACATGGTCTGTCTGTGGGTGTGTGAGTGTCTGTTCAATTTTAAGCATGAAGGAATTGAGCTAGGAGGTTGAAATTTTATATTTAAGTTAGACACCCACCTAGGGCGTGAAAATAAACTTTTGATCAAAATCGTCCCAAAAGTACTAGTACTTTACTGGTGTAGTATTCCAGTTTTTTTCGATTTTCTCAAAATTTGCTCCAACGATTTTTTTTTTTTTAATTCAAAAATCAATTATTTTTTAGATGCTCTTTAAAATGTATATTCTCATTTTGCCATTGAAATCTTCGGAAGACCACTTTACTCTTGTATTTCATAGGAAAGATAGGAGAAATGGTTGCCATGGTAACAAAATATAAATATTTTCCCATACTTATAAATTTTACATCTGAATTCAAATGTTCCGTACTGTTGGGAACTAAATATATGTCGACAGAAAAATCTGGTGTGACAAGTACAGAACACAACTTTCGATTACCGAAGGTAAGAGAAAATTGTGTGCTGTGCGCCAGTCACACCAGATTTTTTTAAACCCTTTTCGGCTACTGAGGCCAATTAGAGGTTATTAATTTATTTAAATAATTAAAATACAATAATATCAATGGCTACCGGGGGACGTTACACACACTGATTACTCGGGGTCACCTTACAGAGCTTTCCCATTACTTAACGGCAATGATTGTGATGACTTTTTGCTCTTCTCCGTTGCCAGGCCCTCCGGAGCCTCTCTTTTGGTTATGATTCCTCCAATAAAAAAAAAACCCCAGCCTGAGTCCGTATCCAGACCAGTTTGTAATTTTGTTCCGGTTGCTATATTTTGTCCCTTTTTGTCAGTTTGATTTGGGTAAAATTATATGCAAAAAAAATTTCTACTGGGGAAGGAGAGGTAGAAGAGGGGATTTTTTTGTTTTGCATAATGTTCGGAGAACTATAATTGCCGAAGGACCAGGAAGAATAAGAATAATATATTTATTTTAGGAAATAAAAGAAAAAAAGGGCTTACAATAGGAGTCTTGACTAGATATAGATCTAATAAAAATTTTATTTAATGAGTAGTGGCATTTTTCGTTCATTGCTCCAGATCGGACAAGGCACTTGCAATTTTATTGTCGCTTTTAATTTTAAACTTACTCTGATTGAGAGAAGATTTTCCATTCTCAATTCATATTACCTATATTGCAAGAGATGACAACTGAAAGAGGCATCATTACTCCTTACTTTGAGTATTAAATAAATCAATATATTTCTCTAAAAAGGAGTAACTCATTATCCTGAATTTCTTAAACATTTATATTTGAACTCAAATAATATTGACAAATGACATTTTCTTTAAAAAAAAAATTATAATTATCTTATATATATCTTACATATTATATTTTGATATATTGTTGTTAGGACTGAAAGTTAAGCGCCCCTAGATGCCGGGCTTTTGCACACGAGCCCGGCTCGGCTCGCCTCCAAATGAGCCAAATCCGCAAGTGTGTGGATTCCAAGGGCGGATACAAGGATACAAGGGGGGGGCGGTAAAGTGGATAATCACTCCCCCCCCTCCCCCCGAGATTTGAGAAAAATATTTTTTTGGGGAAAAAATTGTATTTTTAAAATAAAATTTTAAAAACTAATACTTAAAAATTTGATTTGTATTTCTGGTAAACACCTACAGAATGCACCTTTAAATTACCGATTATAAGAAAAAATTGTGTGCTGCGCGACCAGTCACACCAGATAACCCCTCCGAGAAACTCCTCTGGATCCGCCACTGGTGGGTTCTCACGAGCCGATCCGGGACAGATCTGTCTGGGCCTTCTGCTCGGCTCGGGGGCAGATCCGCAAGTGTATGGGCTCTCACGGATCGGGCTCGTTCAGTATTTTATTTTATTTTTGGCTTGGCGGATTTGGCTTGTTTGAAGGCGAGCCGAGGCGGGCTCGCGAGCCAGACTCGTTCGCGTGTGTGGTGAAAAATCGCCGCTCGCGTTCAAGAGTCTGGCGTGTATGGGATGCTTTAGAAAAAAATGCAGCCAAGATAAATATATAGGAAACACCCTTATAATACTGTTGTTAGTCACCCTCTAAAAAATATTTCAATATACTGAATCTTAATGATGAATTTTTTTTTATTCAAAGTCAAATCAAAGTTACAAGAGATTTCATAAAGCAACCTTTGGAAACAATAACATTCAAAATCAAACAAAATTTGACTATATAGACGAAATTATGCCGGAACTCTGGTCATCTTTATGTAACACAAAGATTGCAATAACAAGAGAAGGAAGGAAACCATGATATAAAATATTTATTTAGGACGTAAGCCAAATTTATTAGAAAATCTCAAGCGTTTCTAACGGCGAGTCAAACAGAACTAAGGAGTTTAAGGTGCGCGTCTCGTGGTGATAATTTTGGGAGTTTTCAGCGGCCACAATTTTGAAGCTATCGACCTCAAATTTTTTTAAAATTAAAGCTATTTAAAATATCTACAACTTGTAGAAGCCCTTTTTTGATTTTCGAAAAAATAAATGTTTTTTTTAAAGATTAATCGCATTAAAGAAAAGATATTTTTAAAAAATTCGCTCTATATCTTATAGATAATTAAATTAGTAATCATTGTGTTAAAAAATAATTAATTTTTTACCATTATTTAATTAGCTGGAATCTTTCAAATTAAATGAAAAATCCCTTGTATCCCTATGGGAAAATCTAACGCCATCTCTTGCCGCCTAGAGTAACTCGGTAGTAAATCGTCTTTTAACGGCTTTTCGAGACGCGCACTTTAAATGAGATCTTCTGCACGGGCGTTCTGAATGTTTTGAACGTTAGCTGCCGTCCGAGCGTTCCTAACGCGTGCAGTTGAAAACGCTCGTGTAGAATGGCTCTAACAATAATTTAGAAAAATGGGGACGTTGTCTAAATGGCCTCAGATGCCAAAAAATGAATAAATAAAAGCTTATCTGATAAAAATCTTCTAAAATATCTGAATTAGTTTATTTTGTCAAATTTGATTAATATTCATAACTGGTTTGTGCTTTGGAGCGACAAGCCATAATGCCCCATTTTTCATCGTGCGCGGGTGGTCATTGGGGGTGAGACAGACACCTGGACACGCGTGCGGTCATGTCATCACGCCCTTCAGGCCCTCGACTAAAATGTTGACCAGTCAAACTCGAAATGCTCTAGCCGGCATGATTTAGTTCCTTTCTTCAGTAGGAAGGCTATCAGACATGTATATTTATAAATGAATAGTGAGGAGATATTCCGACACTGTCAACACATGGTAATTTGAAACCTGAACATGCATAATCAGAGATGAACTTAAAAAAAAAAAAAAAACTACAGATTACAGCTGCTATTGATTTAAACCTCTCTCTCCTAAATAAAAATAACGAATTTAAATATTGAATCTCAAAATAAAATTTTTTCGACATCGAATTTTTGACATGAATCCAATACTTTCTCTCTCTTATATGTTAATATATAAAGATAGAAAGTATTAAATTCGATGTGGATATTTTGATGGATATACTGTTTTGAGGTTTTCTCGACATGATCTGTCTGTGTGTCTGTGAAAAAAATTTCTCAAGAACGAAAAGAGTTAGGAGGTTGAAATTTTATATTTAAGTTAGGTACACCCCTGGGACGTGACACGAAACTTTTGAACAAAATCGGCCAAAGAGTACTAGTACTTTACTGATGCACTTTTTGAGTTTTTTTCGATTTTCTCAAAATTCGCTCCAACAATTTTGATTAAAATTCTAAAAAATCATTTATTTTTTTGAAGCTCTTTAAAATATATATTCTCATTTTGCCATTGAAATCTTTTGAAGCACGCTTTATCAAGTACTTCATAGGAAACAGGAGAAATGGTTGCCATGGTAACAAAATATAAATATTTTCCCCTACTTTTAAATTTTACATCTCTCGGGTGTACCCTACTGTCGGAAATTAAATATATTTCGACACAAAAAATCTGGTGTGACAAGCACAGAACACAACTTTCGATTACCGAGGTGTGCTGTGCGACCAGTCACACCAGATTTTTTATAAACAAATTTTAGAAGTGTGAGCCATTTCAATAATTGTCCTTGTCAAAATTTATTTATGTAAATTACAATCTTCTCTCCAGAAGGAGAAATATAGGATAAAATAAAGATTTTAATTAAAAATTCAAAATCTTTCCAAATTTGTATATTTTTTTTTTTCAAATAGTGCTTGAATGCTGTGTTGTTTCAGAGAGGCGACGAGAAGGGAGGCTGCGACGGCTCGGGGCGCGGCGTTAGTAAGCCACGCCTGGCGGCCCATTGCCGCCCTCCGACCGCCAACGACGGCCTTCACAATGTTCACCGCGGGTCGGCTATCAACCAGGAAACCTCCATGAGTGGATGACAATCTAAGGACCTGCAAAATACCAAACAACATTCTTCAAATTCAGGTTTATAAAATTTTTATTTTATTAACTGACTTTAGAGCTATTGGTCTTGTCATTTTCGATCCCGGTAAGAGTCATCTTCCAAACAGGGAAGGTAACCCCTCCGGTTATGTTGGGCCGCCCAGAAAAAGCCCTTACCACCGGGGTGCGCCGGGTCTTTTTTTTTTTAATTTCCCCTTACCTCTATATATTTATGTTAATATATAGAGAGAAAGAGTATTGGATTCATGACAAATTTTCGTTGTCGATTTTGACGGAGATACACGTCTTGAGGTCCCATGAATACAAAAAAGTGGTTTTCGCGACATGGTCTGTCTGTATGTAAGTATGTGAACAAAATATCTCAAGAACAGAAAGAACTACACTGTTTGAAATTTTCAAAAACTTATTTATAAGACTTTAAACTTTATGACCAGTATGAGTTCTCGTTGCCTAAACCAATTTTATAAAATTTAATAATTAAATATACGAAATTTAACATTAGGTTATGTGGATTTCAAAATATTTAATGAATTAATTTTAAAAATTAACACTTGAGTAGGGTTATTTAGAGAATTTAACTAGTCATCATCAGAACTTAGAATGTAATCACTTTTAATGATGACAAGAAATTGTCGAAGAATAAGTTTCAAGTTTTTCCATAAAATTAAAGTTTAAAATAATTAATTTTAAAATTCCTTGGGGGTAAATTATTTTGAAAAGTTTAACCTGTATTCCTAATTTTGTCCGGTCACATTTATAACAATTTCAAAATTGCGACAAAAGAAAAAAATAACCTAGAGTTGGTAATTTGTTCATAAACTTTTATTTTAATTTTTATATTTATATTTAAGTTAGGAACCTCTCTGGGACGTGACAAGGAGCTTTTGAACAAAATCTGTTAAATAGTACTAGTACTTTATTGATGTACTTTTTCAGTTTTTTTTTTATTTTCTCAAAAATCGATTTTGATTAAAATTCTAAAATCAATTATTTTTTTGATGCTCTTTCAAAAGTATATTCTCATTTTACTCTCAAAATTGTTTGAAGCTCACTTTACTCTTGTACTTAAAAGGAAATATGGTAACAAAATATAAATATTCTCCCATGTTTATAAATTTTACATTTTGAATTCTAGCCCTTGGGGCTTGGTGTAGGGGTTAACGTGCTAACCTCGTATACCAAAAGTCACGGGTTCGGACCTCAGGCAGTCCGATTATTTTATTTTAGCCATTTGGATACCAAATTGCTTACAACTACTGTATATTCACTTTAAGAAATGTAATTGCTTGTAAGGCGTGCTTCTGACAGAGGAAAACAATTTGCTTAATGATCAAAGGGTCAGTAGTTGCCTTCCTGTTCTGAGCGATACAATTTATGCAAATTATAGACCTGCTAGTTATCCATTAATTAAAATAAATAAGCCTGAGATGCCGAAAAGACATTAATTAAATATAAAAAAAAAATTCTTGAAACAAGTAAATTAAAAAAGTCTTTTGAATAGAAAAAAGTACCTAATAACTCCTATTTGTATTTTCTTTCTTCTTGACTGTTTAAAATTTTTCCAATTCTTATTTTTTACATTTTGTTTGATTCTCTATTTTTGAAGTTATACTTATTTTGGCGCGTTTTGATGAGATTGATGAGAGGAATTTGTGAAAACGACATGATGAAGATAGCCCCAGAATTTGTGAAAACGATATGATGAAGTTATATTTGACAAAACATGTTATTTTCAAATCCAAAAATTAAATTATTAATTAAATTTATTAATTAATAATTTAATAATATTTTTTTATCTAAAGGGACCAAAATGTATTTTGTTTAAAAAATAAAATAGAAAGAACACCAGCGCTCTCTGGCGCTCTTTGTTTGTAATTAAAATAAAAAGAACGAATGGAAGACCGAAAGAATCAGAATCGAAGATCAAAAGAATCATGAACAAAGAGCTAATATCGAAAGAAAAAGAACTAGTCACTTGTTACTTTAATAAAATCTTTGAAACCTTTTTGATTGTTATTTGATTTTAATATTTAACGTCGATTATTACAGCATTTTTATTATTTTGAATTTTTTTCATACTCCAAAGAAGTATAACTTTTAACGCGTGTACATAAGTACACACACCACTTTTTTTTTTATTATAAAACAAAGAAAATTGTTGATTGGATAAATAATTCAGTTAAAAAATTTTAACAATTAACTAATCAGAAACAAAATAGCTCGCGGTCCTAGGTGTAGAGGTTGGAGTGCTGGCCTTTTATACTAAGGGTCGCGGGTTCGCATCCCGTCCCAAGCGAAAAAATTTATTTAAATTGAATTTGCTACAAATCAATTTAAATAAATATATATAAAAAACAAAATATTTTATTCTAGAGAAGGATGTAGACAAATAAAAATCTGGAGATGATATTCAGGCCAATTTATTCGGATTTTCTTCTCCGGCTATACGTCTACGTTTCGGAGTTTAAACGACTCATTCTTCAGGACCATGCGGGGTTAAGAAATAACAGACAGCCAGACATGAATGAATCATTCATTCTTTGTCTGGCCCCCATTGCCTTTGAGTTTATATGCACTAGCGAAATTAATTACAATTTTTATGTCGAAAATGAAGGCGAATTTGTTTTGTTTCTTAGCCCGGCATGGTTCTGAAGAAGGAGTCTTTTGAACCCCGACACGGAGGAGAAAATCCGAATAAATTGGCTTGAATATGATCTCGAGGTTTTTGTTTTTCTACATCCTTCTCAGTAATATCCACCTGGCTGTCCACTATGTTCATCTATTTTATTCAAACAGAGTCATTGAAAAAACGAATAACTCGTCGTTACCGACATAAATTATTTAGGGGCTTACCTTTCTTTCTCAATGCTCGTTTTTAATGTTTGTAAATTAAACATTAGAACTTCCTGTTATTTAAAATTGATTTATTTATTTTTACTTTTAGTCCGCCATTTTTTTAAAAAAGAGAAAAAGAGAGAGAGAAAGTCAAAGTGTTTGCTTTTGGTGTTTTGAGGGTGTCATGGACCTTGATCGAAGGGGCGATGTGACTAGCAAAAGCCCAACTTGGAGAATTGAATTGAATGCGAGAAGGAGAGAGAAAGAGAGAGAGAGAGAGAGGACTGGTTGCCTATTGATTGGCGAGTGGTGTAGGGCTTAAAGGCCGATGGGGAGACCAAAAGGGCCAGAAGGGTCCAGCCTGGTCAGAGGCCAAAGACCCGCCCTCTAAAGGGCCGCCGGACATTTAAGATGGAGGCTGGCAGACAAAGCTGCTCAACGTTTACAACACAATTACATTTATACATTAGAAGTCCATACTAATTCTAAACTAGTTCAACAACTTGCGTTATTTCTCTTAAATTAAATTTCATTGAAATGAATTGTTGTTCTCTCTGTTAATTACTAAAATAAATATATACACTCAAAAGCATAAAAAAACCAGGCAAATTTTTTGTAAATAAAAAAGTAAAATTGAATGCATAAGCTTTTATCAATAATAAGAATATTTTAATATAGTATGGGAAGGAATATTTTCTCCTCCCTTCTCCACTATTACTCCAGAACGAGAGAACCAAAATCAAGAGAGACTTCGTAATTTTAAACAAATTTAATATATTCATTAATTACACTAGTCGACAAAAATGAACTTTTTTTTCTTTCACAAGAATGAAGATATGAAATTCTAGAAGTATTTTTCATGCTGAATTCAAATATCAATTCAGTTTTTCCCCATCAGGCACAGTTTTAGAGATATAGAGCAAAATAGATTTTAGTAGAAAATGTGCTCTAAAACGGCTTTTATTTAAAATGTTCAAATTATTTTTAACGCCGCACCCCGTCAAATTATGCAGATAGTTAGAATACATATAAATTTTAAGTTTCATCCCAATCGGAGGTCATTTAGACGTGCCGCAAACGGCTTAAAGTTTAGAAAAATCGAAATTTTCAAGATTTTTTTTGCTTTGGTCACCCCTAATAAAATTTTAGAGATCCCTGAATGAAAAAAACATATATGTACGATATTCTATAGTTCTTTGGCTTTCTAAAAAGCATTCATTTGTAAAAATCTGTTAATTATTAACGAAATTATTAATAAAAACGTGAGCAAAGAAAAAACACAAGTATACTCACTGGTCGAAAAAAATGGACTTCAATTGAATTAAAAAGCGAACCCTATCCACGAGAAGCTAATGTATCCTCTCTGAGCATCGGGTCACGGGCCCTAACTTTTTTATATATTATTAAAAAAAAATATTTTTTGAATCTCATATCTTTCTTTATACTTCTAAAAGAACAAGAGGTCCATTTTTTTTGTCCAGTGAATGTACTTAGGTTTTTTCTTTGCTGGCGTTTTTGTTCATAATTTCGTTAATAATTAACAGATTTTTACAATTAAATGCTTTTTAGAAAGCCAAAGAACTATAGAATATCGTACATATATGTTTTTTTCATTCAGGGATCTCTAAAATTTTATTAGGGGTGACCAAAGCAAAAAAAATCTTGAAAATTTCGATTTTTCTAAACTTTAAGTCGTTTGCGGCACGTCTAAATGACCTCCGATTGGGATGAAACTTAAAATTTATATATATTCTAACTATCTGCATAATTTGACGGGGTGCGGCGTTAAAAATAATTTGAACATTTTAAATAAAAGCCGTTTTAGAGCCCATTTTCGACTAAAATCTATTTTGCTCTATATCTCTAAAACTGTGCCCGATGGAAAAATTCTAACTACATATCTGAATTCAGAATGAAAAAATGCACTAGGGTCACTAATCAGATTTCTTGTGAAAAAAACCTTGTCGACTAGTGTTATACTTGAATACAGTTGGAATCTTTATAAAATACAATCATAAGTTTAAAATAACAATTTAATTTAAAAAACAGTAGGCCTCTAATGTTGTCCTCACTTTTTCGAACAGTCACCTGTTACAATTTGAAAATTGCACTGACATCACACTATGCGGTCGTTAGATCTTGAAATATAACGCAATTCAGTGTGAAGTTGGTTCCCTTTGCAGAATTATAAGGGCTGTCGCTGTTTCCACTGCGTTTGGCAGTTAACTCGTGTCTCGACGGTTTTATCAGTCCTGGTAGGCATTATCTTAATTGTTTGAAGTGTTAAAATTGTAATGTTTTTTTTTTTTTAATAATTACTTAGCGAGTATGTTATCACGTCTGCCTTTTCATTTACAAGGATTTTATACTATGTAACTATATATGTACAAAAAACAGTCCTCTGGACTCAGCCCCCTGTCAATTTAAGGGTTCTTTACTAATACTTATTATTCAGTAATGGGGCTGTTTCTTTCTGTTTCTAACCTGCCATAACACAACCCTCTATTATATTTCAAATTTCATAAAATAAAAATATTTATTTAATGTAAACAAATCCTCAAGCAGCCACTGAACTATAACAAAATAAAAGCATTTTTGCGAAGGCTTTTAGAAGATCCACATTTTATTTTTTAATGCCTTTCATTGTACGTGTTGTTTTTTTAATTTTTAACAAAAATATACTTGGGACATAAATGTATGGGGCAGTTTCCAACTAGTAGAGAAACGCCCATATATAAACATTCGACTTTTTTTTTTGAAATAAGGTCTGAAGACCTTAATGACCAGTGGTCACATGCAGCCAAGAAGAATATAGTTTAAAAAAAAATAAATAAAGGAGAAGCATAAAAGGGGAATTCAACTGCGGGAATTGAGAACTGAAAAGACTTATTATATGATTTTATTTACTGCAATAAAATCAGATTGTAGGCTGAGACGCTGTCACAAGAGGCAAAAATTAGCAAATATAAGATCATCATTTAATAAAAATTAAAGATATTGTTCGATTTGAAAAAAAATTTATATCTGTAATGTTCATGTGGTGGGTCAATTTTGCCGTGTATTACATTTCACTCCGAAAAAAAGTGGCAAAACGGCCCACCCTAAATTACAGTATACTCTAAGTTGTTGTTGGGGATTTGCGTTACTTATTGAGTTTTACTCAATGTTTCGACTGTTCTTTTGAAGTCATTTTCAAGAGTATTGGGTAAGAAAGTGGTTTGTTTTCGGAATCGAAGTCTTGCTGTCTCAAAGGTTAGGATTTGTAGATGGGCCACTTTTGCCGGGTATTACATTTCGTTCGTATAGATGGCCCAAGGGAACAAGATGCTAATATAAATATAAATTATAATGAAATATTTAAAAACAACAAATATCACTTATTAACTCTAAATGGCCTCTGCAACTATTACTGAAAAGAGTATAATTTAAGTTGCCGAAAAGACTGTGTGATTGTGAGTGTGAATGTGAATGAGAAAAAAGTGTGAATGTTTTTTAAGAGAGAAAAAAAAAAGATAATGTTTCGGGGAATGTTGGTAGGCAAAGGTGCTATAATATTTTTTTTCTTTGAATACAAAGATATTTTTTATTAATTTTATTTATAATTTTTAATTTGACACTTTTTTGTTTCAGGAAATTGAAATGGAACAAGAAACAAAAGAGGATTTAATGGAGTAAACTTTTATTATGTTGCAATATTATTCTTACACACTTTAAAAGAAATAAAAAGCAACTTTCTAAAACGCATTTACCTCATTTATTTTGACTCCGATGAATGAACCTTGTTAAGATTAAAAAAATATGATTTTAGACAAATTCTTCATATATATAGGCACTTTTCGGTAACAATACCCAACCAAGTTTCACTCTACCTCAACCAACCTTCCTGAATCACGAAAGCAAACCTTCTAGGGAACAACAGGAAGTAGGTAAACTTTTTCACAGAAGAAATCGGCACCAACTATTAACTTGACTATAATTCATAATCCAAAAAAGGCAGTTTTATTATTTCCTTATTCCTCATTAACTACTATCTCCTTTTATTCTTCCTTTTTTTATTTCTGTGATTCTTATGACATGAAATGTGTAAAGATAAATAAAAAAGAGTGGAGTTAGATTTTTTACAATTAAAATACTTTCGCCCTATATTATATTTCTTACAATATATATATACAATATATTGGATTAAAGTACTTATATAATTCCGAGTTGAAAAATCCTACGCTTATCCCGAACTGCCATGTTTCCCACCAGTACATTATTCCATCACTTTACAAAGTGGTCTCTGATCAATACCCTAAAGATAATTTTTAGCTAATTGGTCGGGGTTTAAAATAAAATATACCATCCTGCTAGAAAATAATTGGCAAAAAATTTACTGATTCATTTAGCCTAAATTTCAATCAAATATTCATTTTAAAGATATATTTTTTTAATTTTAATGAACTCTTCTTGTGTTGGAATATCTTTGACATTATGGGACAGCACTTAACACCCTCTCTCGTTGATATAGTATCTTTTTGAATAATATATATATATACATTGCGCGTCAATGAAAACGTAACACTTTCTTCTTAAAAAGACCTGTTCTAATCCATCTTAATGTTACTCTAATTTAAGAAACATTTAATATAAAATATCTTATACATTTCTTCTTCTAACATGCCCAAGATTAATTAGATAAAATTATTATAAAAATGTCAAAACTTATTTATTAACACCAAATTTCTAAAATTTTAAAATAATCTTTCCAATTCAGTTTTTTTCTGTCTATTTTATTGGAAATTCTTATAAAAACAAAATTTTTATTAATATCCAACAAAACAACGAGATTATGTTGATTTGTCCATCAAAGTGAAATTAAACATATTTAAATTGTGTTATATTGATTAAAATAATTTGTATTTATGTTAAATTTACTTAGAAATGTATATGAAATATATAGAGAGAGAAAGTATTATTATTATTATTAAATAATCGTCAGTTAATTTCTAATTTATTTTTCCAAATTTTTAATAAAATCTAAAAAATAGCAATAGTCGTACACCTGCAGAGTCAAAGCCAGATAGATCGTTTGTATTTGGCGCCCAGCTATGCGGAATATTCAAGCAGCAGCGGCGGCAGCGCGCGTCATCGTCTACGTCTACCCAACAGGCGTTGTTTTTCCGATTCCGGTAACAAATTGAGACGCAAGTAGTAATTCTCTCCTCACTTGATTTTATCCATTGATCCATTCATATCTATAGCATCTTTTTTGCAATTTGCAGGTGTATATTCACAAGTGACATATTTCCTTTGTCGTATGTCCATCCAGAATCTTAACACATTCGGTAAATATTAATATTTATTTTTTTTTCATAATTCACTTACACTTGCATATTTTCATCAAAGATGTAGACAAAATGGCAGATGGATTATTAATTTTTCTATGTCAAATTTTTAATAATAGTTTTTTATTTTTAAAATTTTATTTATTAACATTTCTAATTATTTTTTTGTTTATAAACAAATATTAATAGATTTAGATTTATTTATCTATTTAAATTAGTTTTTTAATTGATTACATTTTCCCTAAATTTGAATAATTTATTGAATGCCAAGTCATTTCAAGGCAATGACCTATTTTGAAATTTTTATATATAATCGATTGAAATTTTTTTTGCGCAGACCCCTTTGCAGATGCAATCAAGGGTTCAGATGATGATGTCCAAGACGGTCTCGTGCATATAAGAATACAGCAGCGAAATGGCCGAAAAACGTTAACGACTGTCCAAGGCCTCTCCTCAGAGTATGACTTGAAGAAAATTGTTCGAGCATGTAAAAAGGTATGGCATTAATTTCATTTTTTTTTTTTTAACATTGCCATGAATTTAGTAATCAATGAATGACCCTTGATCAATTATCACTTTTAAGATATTTTCAATGTCATTACTCTCTTTATGTAAATTAATTAAATATGGGTCGATTTAAAGAGGCCAAACTGCCAAGAAATAAAAAGATATATAGATAACAACTTCATTTCAAATTTAAAACAAATAAAACAAAATTTTAACAAATATTCTTTTCCTTTTATACTAATGTTATATTAGATATTTATTTTTAATTGTTTTAAAATTAAGCTTTTGATACAAATTATATATTTAATATAGAAACTATACTTCAAAAATTAATAAATCATTTTTCTCCATCCATTCTCCCAGCAGAAATTTTGTTTTAACTCGCTATTTTACCTCATACAAACTTGGCAATTTGACCTAGCTCTAGAAGTCGACCTTCAAAACAGGACTTTTATTAAAACGACTGAATTTGAACATTTTTTTTCTTTTTCTGCAGACTAAATTTTTTTATAATATATATATATATATATATTTTTAAAATTTTCTTATTTGTATATATTTTACAAGTTCTTTATAAATAGAAACTATTTTGGATTATAAATTTCCATTACCTATGACTACAAAACAACACAAAATATTACTGTTAGTAAAGTGAGTACCAAATTTGAGTGCCAGCCATGTGTTTTTTTTTTACATGTGTTTATTTTATTCTTTTTTTTAATATTAAAAATTTTTAATGGACATTTTTCAATAAAAAATCCCATCATCTTTTATAAAAACAATGAAATAATCACATGCAGAAAAAACACATGGCTGGCTGGGACTTAACTTTGACTGTTAATGTACAATATAATAAGATAAGTAAGGAGTAAAAATTATATTTTGTTACTTTTTATTTCTAACGTAAATCAACTTTTCCTTTCAACCTTTCCAGCCCTGTTTATTTTTTTAAATCTTGCTTTTTATGATGGTAATAAAGAACAGCAAAACAAAATCCTTTCGATGCTCTTAACTCATTTCGAACTAAATTTTTTGTCCCATCTTATTATTCTTATTCAAAAAATCCAATATTATTGATGATGGTTTTTCGTGTTAAAATTTAACCACAAGATAGTGATTATTTTGGACCAATATATTCGATCCTATCTAGGGTTTTGGATTTAGATTGAAATTGACCTTACAAGAAAAAAATTTCATAAATGGATCAAATCTAAAAATAAGATTTTAAATCGAAGAATCTAGACCTACTGTTAGATCCAAATTTTGAAAATCGGATAGCATTTGGGATCGTGATCTAGAAGGATCTGCGAATCGGATCGCGATTCTTTTTTATTGAATTTTGCCTCCATTTCTGACTTCAGGCCACTCGTTAATCAATAAAATAATAACATTTTCTAGACTTTGATTTAAGATAAAGAGTATAAAATGTGGGTCATTCATTATTATAAACATTCATTTATTTTTCAAATAAATTCACAGTAACACGACTATAGATTTTTTTTCATAATTTATTATTTCCGTCTGGTATTGAATATTTTCTCCAATTAAACTTAGATTTTATTATTAGATATGATATAACTCATCACCTCATATGACATATATAGATATTTATACATTTATTCTGATTTTAAAATACAGATTTCTTGTTAATATTTTTATAAAATTTTCATTTTCTATTGTCAAAATTTTGTATTTAATGAGATTGTTAAATTAGAGAAGATTAATTTATTTTCGAATTGTATAATTTCTCTTTTACTCTGAATTCGAAAGTTTCCATTCGATTTGCTAACTTGCCATATTTTTGAATATTCGTTCAGAATCATTTTGTTTGTCGCCCTCGATTTATTATTTTAGTTGGATAATTTTATTGGAATTAATTAATATTTTTGTCTTGATGATATCATGGTCTCCATATAATAAATTATATACCTATCTTTTTTATATAATATTCATTTTTTTATCTTTATTTAAATATAATTTTTCCGACATTAACGATCAGGTTTTCTCCAAATAAAAACTTTAATAAATCTTTTGATTTATAAGTGGAAATTTTGATATTTATACCAAATTGTTATCTTTGAGTAATATAATTCGATCTTTGGAATAATTTATTTTTCTATATATCATTTGCATTATTTGAAATTTCTTTTAGTAAATAATATATTATACAATGTATAAATTTGTATAACTATACATAGTTCAAACAAAAAAATATTTCTATTTATCTTAAAAATTTTTAATTGTGGCAAACAAGAAATAACTCATAATTTCGGAGAGAACTTGCAAAAAGCCCCCGGAGCACCATTTGGAACTAGTGCCGTGTGATTAAAAATTAAAATAGCTGGCAGTTTGTCTATATTTATTTTTCTAGTTTTGGCTCTTTCTCATATTTTCATAAAAATTGGTGATAGAAATTAAACTCAGCTTTTATCGATATTCATTCATTTATTAGAGTTCTAATCCATCTGTTCTTTTGAGTAGGAGTTCGCCTGTAATGGCACTGTGATTGAGCATCCCGAGTACGGGGAGGTCCTACAGCTCCAAGGTGACCAGCGAGAAAACATCTGCCAGTGGCTTACAAAGTCAGGCCTTGCAAAACCTGAACAACTCAAAGTCCACGGCTTTTAAAGCATCTCTATTTCATCTTCAAATGATCCTCTTCGCAATCTAAATTATCTGCTAGTAAGGTGGAATTCTATCAAGGAACACTGCAAAATAACCAATAGTTGCTAACCTAGTATCTTCCTTCTTTATATTTTCTTCACAAGTCGCAATTCATTTTGATTTTTCAAATCTTCAAAGCAATGTGTGTTCTTTATGTGAGTTAATATGTATTTGAGCGCTATTGATGATTTTAGAGAATTAAAATAGCTCATTAGGGTGAATAAGTGTTAAAAGGGGCGATTTTTTTTTATCTCATAAGATCATTCAAAATATATGTGCACTTTTGTAATTTGTACAGGAAATATTTTTGTATAGTGGAAACCTTTAACACAAGGTTTTCCCTGTTCACCAGATTTTGTTGAAATACTAGCTCCAAATTAATGCAAGCATGTTTAACAATTGATATTTCGTGCCTTTAAACGGGTGGAGGGGATTGTTCTGAGACTATCAAGTTGAAATAAATTGCTCCAAATTTTATAATGCACTATAATAATAATCTTATATAACCAACAAACATCTGGCGACAAATCTCATTTAACAAATTAAATATAATTGTTCTTTTCTTTTTCCCACTTTTTAGATATTAAATTCATTTATTGAATTTTTTTTTCTGTAAATCCTTTTTTGTTTCAATAAATTAAATCCAGCGCATTGACATGCCTTTTTACTGAAATGATATTTATATCCATATGTTTAAGTTAATATATGTATATGTAATTTTTCTCTTAATTTATTTTGATGATTAAGTGAAATATTTTTATAATTTGTTAAACTTTAGAGCTCAAATCTAATAAGAACGCATAGAGTGGTTATTTTAAATTTCATTGGTTTAATTCCACTATGTATTTAAATTCTTATCATCTTGAAATCCACTATTGTATGATGATTAACTTTAAGGCTCATTATTAAGAAAATAATTTTCACTATCTGACATAGTTTTTAAGATTTGGTTAAATTTATTTATTGTAATTTCAATTTTCAAGTTATTTCATTGTTTTTATCTCATTAAATGTTTTCCTTTATCGTACATTCTGCATTAAACAATTGAAAATAAAAAAAATCAATTTCATACTTATATTTCCTTATTAATTATTTTTTTCTTACAGAAACATTTTTTTCAAAATGAAAAAAATGATTATCTAGTTAATTTATTTAAATTCTTCTTTTATTCAAAATTCATATTACATCTTTTTCTATTTAAATTCAATTTCATATTTAACAAATTTTCCAACTTTACAGATTTATAATTTATCCATTTTACAAAAGAAGATTTAAGAAGAATCTACAATTTATTTATTAAATCCTTGTTAATTTTCATTAAAATTATTTTTTTTCTTGTAAATAACTTCAAATATTATTGATGCCATTGTCATAATAACTAAGGAATAAAAGATTTTGAACAAATGAAAAGCTCAAAATTTTTAATTACAAGTAGATTTGAAAATAGATAAATATTAATTAAAATAAACAATTATACCGATTAAGAAGAAAAAATTTTCATATTTGTCAATTAAACAAAGTTATTGTGTTTTTTTTAATGTTAACTTTAATAAATGGTGATTAAAAAATAAGAAATACATTTAAATTAGATTTTCATTATTACACTTCAATTACATACTATGTAATCTAGATGAATTTGAAAATCCATAAGAATTTTATTTTAGTTTATGTAGTTGAAAAAAAATTTAATTTATCAGTATATATATATAAATATATAAAGGAATTAGCTTTTCCCAACTGTAATAAAAAATCTTCATGATATCTATTTTTTCTTGTTTCAACTAAGTAAGCAATTTGAATTTAGTTTTTCAATTTTACTCGGTTATTTCAATTTCAAATTGTTATTGGTTTCAAGGGCGGATACAAGGGGGGGGGGGTAAAGGGGGTAATTACCCCCCCCCCCCCGAGATTCGAAAAAATACCTTTTTTTCGCAAAAAAATTTATTTTTAATGTAAAATTTTTAAAATTAATACTTAAAAATTTGATGTGTATTTATGTTCTGGCAAACAAGTACAGAATGCGCTTTTAAATTACCGAAATTAAAAAAAAAATAGTGTGCTGTGCGACGAGTCACACCAGATTACCCCCCCCCCCCCCGAGAAACACCTCTGGATCCGCCCTTGATTGGTTTAGTTAGTTTTTGGGAAATTTAGTGAATTCTCTCGATATTTTGGGGAATAGAAAAATGTGCTAGCTTTTAAAATCTTTTCTTTTATTTCAAATTGATACTTGACGGTATAGTATCTATATTTATAAAATTCTGGAGGATAAAAACCAGCAATGATGGACTCCTTTCACATCATCTTTAATTAGTAGAAATTTCGACCAGCCTCACTCTTGGTCATCATCAGTATTAAAAAATGATTTGGAGGAGGGCCCGTGTCAAACAATGTGTAAGAATTATTTTAAAATTCCAGAGAAGCAGGGGCCATGCGCAAGTGCGAGCGAACCAAATCATTTTTTTTTGTAATGATGACCAGGCGTGATGCCGTTCGAAATATCTACTAATTCAAGATGTGAGAGGAGTTCCATCAAATGCTAGTTCTTATTCTCCAGTCCTTTTTTTAGATCCAGCGAAAATATTGCAATTGTAATTTATAAAATTCTTTATCTTGCATGGTCTGTAAGTTTCTTTTCATTTTATTATTTATTTCATTTGTGAGGGTTTTTAGTTAACTATTTCACCGATATATTTTGAATAAATTTTAAAATATTAGGATAGAGGCTGTTAAATATCATTAGATGATTAAACTCTATTCTTGGCAAGGGCGTCCGCAGGATTTTTTGCAGGGGGGGCAAGTCACTTCCAGATAAGTTAAAAAAAACGTATTTTGATATTAATAATGTTATACATCTCTTAGTATTTAAAGCTTTCTCACTGTGGCAAGGTGGATGTATACTGTGAAAGGTTTTTTTGTATTTTTTTTTTTGTTTTATACATTTTTTTGTATCATTTTAATTTTCCAGGGGGGTGGGGGGGGCAAATGCCTGGTTGCCCCCCCCCCCCTGCGGACGCCCATTATTCTTGGTAACTTGGTTAATGTCAGTGGCGTATTTAGAATCGGCAGTGCTTCTTCCAAAGTCTACAAAAATAAAAAATTTTACATTTTTTTTAAAAACTAATTTGGTGGAAAGTAATTTTTATTTTCTTTTAATTATATTATTATATATTTTTTATATAAATATATGGGGGCCTATGCCGGCTCGGGGCCTGGGGCGGACCGCCCCCTCGCCCCCCCCCCCTCGGTACGCCACTGGGCAGAATAAAAAAAAGCTGGCAAAAATTCAAAAAATGAAATCTGGATTTTTTTCGATTTCTTGATACCATTCATTAGTTGAATAGATGGTTCATTATACCCTAGAAGGATAATGCCCCCAGTGCTTCCCAACGCTCTCTTATGTCCTTTCAAAGTTGACTAAAATTCCGCGCACCGATCAGAGGACATCTCCACACCTACTATTTCAGGCTCTTCCCTCTTTTATTTACTAAAATTTACTAGTTACTAAATCATTATTTTTTAATCCGAGATATCATGGCTGGTACATCAATTATTAAGGAACAAAATGTATATAATTAATTTTTTTCATTGATTCATTAACTTCTCTCAATTGAGTGATTTCCAAAAAAAGTCGATTTTTATCATATACCAAAATTTCAAACAAAATTAAAGTTGATGGTTGCACTGAGTTGGCCAATGATCTATATACCACAATAACCAGAATTTATTCTATTTTAAGGGCCAAGAATAAAAACTGGCGCCTTTTTGCTCCATTTTGAGATATTTCAATTTTTGTCAAAAAAAGGTTGTTTTTTATTTTTAAAAAATGACAAAAAAATGATATTCAATAAAGAAAATATATTTCTAAATCCATTTTGTTTATTTTTATGTATTTTACGGCCCTTTCAAATCCTTTTACTAATAAAAATTTAAAAAAAAAAAAATGTTCATCTTCAAATTTCAGTCCAAATTTGGCCCTCTTTTGGCGGACGACGCAGCTAGTACGATCAAAATATCTATTTGTTTTTTGTATTTTTAATTGTTTTATACTCAAACTATATAAACGTAAAGATTAAAATTAAACAAATTACGTTTTTTTAATTTCTGCCAGGTTTTTTTGATTCTGCCCCACTGTGCGTCTCTAAGCCACTGTCCCTGGGCTATATCTTAGATGCCCTAGGGCGCCTAGTATCGAGGGGCGCCTGTGGCGATAAAGGGGGGGGGCGAGCGCCTCCCTTCCCCCCCACCTAGTTACACTACTGTTCGTCAAGCTTTTGAATAAAATCACCCGTCCCAAAGTATTAGTATTTTATCAGTTTTTTTTTTGATTTTCTAAAAATTCGATCTGATTTTCATTAAAATTCATAAATCAGTTATTTACTCCAAAGGTAAGAATGAATAATTCACAAGAAGACAAATTTTATTTCAGTTAATTTAATAAATTTTGGCCCGTTACAGAGAGAAGACATTAACTTCTCGTGCCTAGGGTCCCGGGTTCGCTTCCCGTCCCAAGCAAGAAAAATTTATTTCATTTCAATTGGCTACATTGGTGTAGCCATTCATCCTGTTAGGGGGGGGGGGGTTTGCAATTAAAATAAACATAGATTATTAATTATATATTAGTTATAAATATAATTAATTATTTACCTTATATAAGCTCATTTAAAAAAAATTCCCAATTGGAAAAGGTTATATTTGATTTTAATAGATAAAAAATTTTCAGGACAAGCAGATGTCCTTAAATAAATGAAATAAATAAATAAATAAAATTAGGGTGCATTCTTCTTGTGAATTATTCCTTCTTACCTTGGCATAATACTACAGCTATAAAAATATCTTCAATTATTACACTTATTTACTTTACTGATGTATTTTTTCCGATTTTCTCAAAATTTGTTCTAACGATTTTGATTGAAATTTTTTTTTTTTTTATAAAAAACATTCACACTTTTTTCTCATTCACATTCACACTCACACACACATTCACACTGTCTTTTCGGCAACTCAGGCCATATAAGACATTTACGATAACCGTTATTAATTTAATATACATATATGGGGTCCAGGCATTCTTATTTAAGCCATTTGGTATCCAATTGGCTTAAATAAAATCATCGGACTGCCTGGGGTCCGAACCCACGACGTTTGGTATACGAGGTTTGCACGCTAACCTCTACGCCATGCCCCGAGGGCTTTTATTGAAATTTATAAATCAATCAATTTTACTTTCTCTTACCTATGTATATATGTAATATATATATAGAGAGAAAGTATTGGATTCATGTCAAAAATTCGATGTCGAGATTTTGATGGATCTTCACGTTTTGAGGTCCCCTGAATCCAAAAACTGGTTTTCGCGACATGGTCTGTCTGTGTGTGTGTGTGTGTGGGTGGGTGGGTGGGTGGGTGGGTGGGTGTGTGTGTGTTCAATTTTAAGCATGAAGGAATTGAGCTAGGAGGTTGAAATTTTATAATTAAGTTAAACACCCCCAGGACCGGAAAAATAAGCTTTTAATCGAAATCGGCCAAAGAGTACTAGTACTTTACTGATGTACTTTTTCAGTTTTTTTCGATTTTCTCAAAATTTGCTCCAACGATTTTTTTTTAAATTCAAAAATGAATTATTTTTTAGATGCTCTTTCAAATGTATATTCTCATTTTGCGATTGAAATCTTCTGAAGACCACTTTACTCTTGTATTTCATAGGGAAGATAAGAGAAATGGTTGCCATGGTAACAAAATATAAATATTTTCCCATACTTATAAATTTTACATCTGAATTCATGTTCCATACTGTCGGGAACTAAATACATGTCGACACAAAAAATCTGGTGTGACAAGCACAGAACACAACTTTCGATTACCGAAGGTAAGAGAAAGTTGTGTGATGTGCGCCAGTCACACCAGATTTTTTAGATTTTAACATATTTCTCGGGCCTTTGTGTGGTGGTTAGGGTGCTGGCCATCTGAACCAAGGGCCGCGGATTCGCATCCGGCCTCATGCGACAATCTACGTCAATTGGATTGGCTACCAATCCAAGTGAAATAAATAGAGACGGGGTCTACATGATCGATGCCAATAAAGACCTTAATAAAAAAAAATCTGGTGTGACTGGCGCACAGCACACAACTTTCTTTTACCTTCGGAAATCGAAAGTTGTGTTCTGTGTAGGAACCGACCGAATATTCGGTTTCGGTTACGGTTTCGGCCAGTTTCGGCCAAAAATCATGGTTTCGGCCGTAGTTTCCAGAGTCTGAAAAAATGGGATGAGAAAAAAAAAAGGTCAAATGATTTGCACTTGAGGGAGAAAAAATTTAGTCTCCCTAAAAAAAAAGGTAAAATGATTTTCACGGGAGGGAAAAAAATTTCAAAAAAAAAAAAGTAAAATGAAAAAATTTTTTATAGGAAATACGAGTTTCGGTTACGGTTTCGGCCGAAACTAAGGTTGAGGCCGAATATTCGGTTTCGGTTTCGGCTGAAAATCTTGTTTCGGTCGGACCCTAGTTCTGTGCTTGTCACACCAGATTTTTTGTGTCGACATATATTTAGTTCCCGACAGTACAGAACATTTGAATTCGGATGTAAAATTTATAAGTATGGGAAAATATTTATATTTTGTTACCATGGCAACCATTTCTCCTATCTTTCCTATGAAATACAAGAGTAAAGTGGTCTTCAGAAGATTTCAATTGCAAAATGAGAATATACATTTTAAAGAGAATCTAAAAATTAATTGATTTTTGAATTTAAAAAAAAATCTTTGGAGCAAATTTTGAGAAAATCGAAAAAACTGAAAAAGTACATCAGTAAAGTACTAGTACTCTTTGGCCGATTTTGATTAAAAGCTTATTTTTCCGGTCCCGGGGGGTGTTTAACTTAAATATAAAATTTCAACCTCGTAGCTCAATTCCTTCATGCTTAAAATTGAACACACACACACACACACACACACACACACACACCCACCCACACACAGACAGACCATGTCGCGAAAACCACTTTTTTGGATTCAGGGGACCTCAAAACGCGTAGATCCATCAAAATCTCGACATCGAATTTTGGACATGAATCCACTACTTTCTCTCTATATATATATTACATATATACATAGGCAAGAGAAAGTAAAAAAAAAAATTAGGTGTTGGCTGTGTCTTCTACACAGCCGGTGGCTTTTTAACGTGACAACGTCTTTTTGCTTGATTTCAAAAATTTTTTTTTCTCTTACCTATATTGAAATATAAAGAGAGAAAGTATTGTTTTTATTTTTTTTTTTTTACTAGTAATTTGTTTTCATAAATAAACATGTTCAAACATTTTCATTGAAACAATATATGACAGGTGTGGCTTTTTTTTATCCATTAAGAGCGACTTATGCTTAAAAAGTGAGGTTTTTCGAGAAAAAAACTAATTTTGGAGTTAATTACTCGGGATTTTTTTATTTATTCTATTAGAGGTTATCTTTCTGCACCAAATGACATCTCATTTAATCAGATCTGATTAGTCGTTCGGAATCTACAGGGGTTTAAATTTTCGAAAAACGAAATCCCGCCGAGTGCTCTCATGCGGTAAAATGACCTCATATCAAAAAAAGAAAAAAACACCCCGGGGTATTGAACCACTCTTTCTAAAACTATATTTAGATTTAATATAGCTTTTATGGTCAAGTCGCTATGCGTTGCACAAGTAGGGCTATTTTTCGATATTTTTTTGCCTAAAAAATGAGGTTTTTCGAGAAAAAAACCAATTTTGGAGTTAATTACTCGGGATTTTTTTATTTATTCTATTAGAGGTTATCTTTCTGCACCAAATGACATCTCATTTAATCAGATCTGATTAGCCGTTCGGAATCTACAGGGGTTTAAATTTTCGAAAAACGAAATCCCGCCGAGTGCTCTCATGCGGTAAAATGACCTCATATCAAAAAAAAGAAAAAAACACCCCGGGGTATTGAACCACTCTTTCTAAAACTATATTTAGATTTAATATAGCTTTTATGGTCAAGTCGCTATGCGTTGCACAAGTAGGGCTATTTTTCGATATTTTTTTGCCTAAAAAATGAGGTTTTTCGAGAAAAAAACCAATTTTGGAGTTAATTACTCGGGATTTTTTTATTTATTCTATTAGAGGTTATCTTTCTGCACCAAATGACATCTCATTTAATCAGATCTGATTAGCCGTTCGGAATCTACAGGGGTTTAAAATTTCAAATTAGAATTTACCGCAGCGCGGTAAAATAAAATCATAGGAAAAAAAATAAATGGTGAAATCTTTAGCTGAAAACTCATTCTTTCTAACCGTATATTCCCCATAATTATACCTCTTAAGACAGAGGAGTTATTCAAGCTGATAAACTTTTTCGTGCATGCCCCTCTAACATGATTTGTAAGACGTTGTCACGTCAAAAAATCGCTAGACTGAAAGAGCTAGAGCAAAATTAATTAATGTATATGTATGAATTGTATGTAATTATATGTAATATATATATATAAAAAGAAAAACTTTTACATCAGGGAGGGGGTCTAAATTACCTCAAATGCTGAAAAAGACCTTAAATAAATAAAATTTTTTACTTTCTCTTACCTATGTATATATGTAATATATATATAGAGAGAAAGTATTGGTTTCATGTCAAAAATTCGATGTCGAGATTTTGATGGATCTTCACGTTTTGAGGTCCCGAATCCAAAAAAAGTGGTTTTCGCGACATGGTCTGTCTGTGTGTGTGTCTGTGTGTCTGTCTGTGTGTCTGTCTGTCTGTGTGTGTTCAATTTTAAGCATGAAGGAATTGAGCTATGAGGCTGAAATTTTATATTTAAGTTAAACACCCCCGGGACCGACAAAATAAGCTTTTAATCAAAATCGGCCAAAAAGTACTAGTACTTTACTGGATGTACTTTTTCAGTTTTTTCCGATTTTCTCAAAAATTATTTCTTGCTCTTAACGATTTTGATTAAAATTCAAAAAAATCAATTATTATTCATTTTCCGTGCTCAGGGTTTGTTTGTTTGTCGTTTCCTTTTGAAATATTTTAATTGAAATTAGAATTTTAACTTCAATTCATTCAGATAATATAGATCTATTAAATTTTTTTTTTTTTTTTTTATTTATTACAGTATATAAAAAATAATTTTTTTTTTAACTAGCTACGAACTTGATTTCTTTGTATATTACTTTTTGTCTAATCTAATAAAAAATATTTTCTCTTTGATCGGTAATTTAGTGTAGTAATAGGGGTGTTTTTTTTTTTTTTTTTTTTGGAGGTGGTGGCTTCAAATAGCCATTGATTCAAATAAATTTTATAAAATTCTTTATCATTTATTTTAAAGAACAGACAATTTCAAAATATCTTAATTTTTCTAATAAACTTCTCAATTGTTCATCCCTTTATCAATTAATAATTAAATATGTCGAGAGGGATGGAAAGCAGAGGGGGGCAAATTACTTGATTATATACTCATCTATTCTTTTCTATAAACTTTTCCATAAAAATCACTCAATTTTCTTTTTAAATAGAAAGATTTGTTAAATAAAAAAAAAAGTAAAAAATTATCATTGGACATAAAAGAATTGTACCTTTCAAATTAGAAACAAATCAAGTAGGCTACTTAATGTAAAAAAAAATAATAATTTTTTATAATCCGTTATCTGAATGAATTGAGGGAAAAATTCTAATTTAAATTGTATTAATTCCCCATTTGAAGCAGAGGCGTACCGAGGCAGTTGGAGGCCTGGGGCGGCACTAAAAGAGGGTGCCCTATATTGAATTTTTTTTTGGGGGGGGGTAAAAATTTTCCCTGATATCAAAAATTTTTCTGCGAAATTTTTTTTTTTAGAGACACTAAATTTTTGCCCTCCGCGGAACCTAAATTTGCCGCCCGCGGAACCAAAATTGCCGTTCGCGGGACCTTTGCCCTTGCGCCGAACCAAAATTTTTTCATTTTTTCACGCCCCTGCCGCAAGGCCCTGCCACAAGGGCCCCGGGGCCTCTCAATGGGAAATTTTCATTTAATTTTTTTTTTTTTATAAATATATGGGGCCTATGCCAGCTCGAGGCCTGGGGCGGACCGCCCCCCCCTCGGTACGCCACTGATTTGAAGCTAAGCTAAATACTCGCCCGATAAACATACTTTTATATTTAAACATGAGAAAGGAAAGGACTACGGGAAAATAAAACAATTATTTAATAAAATAATCTTTATTTAATATTTAAAATAGAAGAGGATAAAAAATAAAAAATAAATATTTCTTTGTTTCAGAAGAGAGCAAATGCATCTGCGTCAAGGGGACCAAGGGGCCAGTCGATTGAACTCATCTCTCTGCAAAGTGCCTCTCTTCGAGTGCGATTCTGTTTGTGAGAATAAAACGTCTCACACACCTACTCTCTCCTCAATTAAAAGGTATTTATAATTTGCATATTTCTCTTGAAGAAAGGGTTTACATTTTAGTTTTATATTTTCTTTCTTAAAACATATTTATAAAATTATCCTTTGTCTTAAAACTTGAAACCAGAGGGTGTAATAGGGAGTACATCTTTAATATCATTAAAATTTTTCCTTAAAAATAAGGGTAAAAAAAATCATCGGACTGCCTGGGGTCCGAACCCGCGACTTTTGGTATACGAGGTTAGCACGCTAACCCCTACACCAAGCCCCGAGGGCCCCCAACTGTATCTCTTTATTTTCTAAAGTTTGAATTTTACTTATTTCTTATCTTTTCCATTGCATTAAAAAATTGAACTCATTTGCAAAACACGAACACGTAGCCCATCGCCTTTGAAGTTTGAGAATTTTCAAAATTTTCTTAAACTAAACTAAACATTCCCTTTGAAGGGACTAAATTGATTTTACATTCCAATTAAACTAGAAATTTATTATTTAGAATCCTTTATTGATAAAAATAATCTTAAAGAATTCATGAACGAACTAATAAAAAAAGATATATTTTTAATAACGCTATCTTCCTCAATTTTATTTATGTTTAAAGCATCTGAATGTTTAAATTTTTTCTCGTTCTTGGGGCAGAGCACAGTGGTAGAGTATCCCCCTCTTGTGCTAGGGGTTTAAATAATATCCCGTGGGCTAATTAGGATGAGAGGAGAATGACATGCGCCTTGAATTCTGATTCTAAAGAGAGATTGATTAAATTGTACCATCTGTCAAAGTTCCTCAGCATAAATCTGTTCATATCTTTAATTTCATAATTATTTCGATTATATAAAATTATATTTAATTAAATGTGTGAGATGTTTAGGCAAATCCGAATTGAGGTATTGAATATTAGATCTCGAAAATTATTTAAATAAAATGAAATACTGTAATAATGTCGGACTTATCAAAAGAAATCTCAATTACTCCATTTTCTGTTTTACAGAATTTCTCTTTAAAGATATTGCATCCTCCTCAGCTATTTATTCAACAAGGGATGATTTTAAGGGTTTATGACCTTTTTAAGTCTTTTAAAAATAATTTAAATTTAATATTTAATCATCTAAAGTGCGACTCGGAGTAACATTTCCCAATTTGGCCACGTTTTCAGTTCATATTAAAAAAATACTTCGAGCGTTATCATTTATCGTTCATATAATTTCAAGATTTGAGCTTAAAGGGCCCGGGGAAAAAATTGAAATTGAAATTTTAACCACGAGAATGATTTTTTATTAGAATTTTAAGATTGGAGAGGAAAGGGTCCGGGCCCCGGGGATATAGCCGGGGGGCCCTTCTGCCCTTCTCTGTCTGCGGCCCTGATTGGGAGAAAGCATTTTGAGGGGTGCTCTTCGATTTATAGAAATCTTTCTCTAAAATTTTATCTTTTTACTTTCTTTATGCAATTGATAAACAACTTGAAAATTTACAAACGTGAAAGGGATAAACTTTGAGGTTATAGGGGGTGCGAGAGTATATTTTATTCCTCTATTTAAATATGCAGGGATGGATGGAGGAGGTTAAATTTCATTCAATTTTATTTATTTAGCGATTTATTTAATAGGGGATTTATTATTTAAGGGTGACTGTATAAAGTAAGTCTTAAAAATTTTAAGCAGAAGCAACTCAGCCTCCCTCCATCCCTCTATTTCTCGTTTATCATGTAAATACACTAGGGCCCTATTGGTTTTTTTTTTTTTTTTTTAAACACTCACACTTTTTCCTCATTCACACCCACAATCACACACACATTCACACTCTCTTTTCGGCAACTCAGGCCATATAAGACATTTACGATATCCGTTATTAATTAATATACATGTATTTAGAGTCCAGGCATTCTTATTTAAGCCATTTGGTATCCAATTGGCTTAAATAAAATCATCGGACTGCCTGGGGTCCGAACCCGCGAAAGCACGCTAACCACTACACCAAACCCCGAGGGCACACTATTGGTTAATTTATTAAGCCTTTCTAATTAATGATTAAAAATTCTAAGAAGGATGCAAAGGAAAAATTGAGTTCATACTGTATATTCTAAATTTTAATTAGTTTATTTTAGAAAAAAACCAAACAGCTTAAGTATTCTTTTTTTAACTCATCTTAAAAAAAAAAAACTTATTTTATTTCTATTGAATTTTTGATTTTTTTTTTTACTTTTATTCAACTTTTAATGTGACTTGCACAAATAAGATTAATTAAATAATTTTATCCTAATATAAATATTCCAATATACTCTAGTTGTAATGGATATTTAGGAAAGGATTACGGGATAAATAAAACAATTATTTATTAAAATAATCTTTATTTAATATTTAAAATAGAAGAGGATAAAAAATAATAAATAAATATTTCTTTGTTTCAGAAGGAAGAACATCCATGTTCGTCATCAACATGATCAAAGAAAGATTATTTACGCAAATGGAAAGTATTTTTAAATAAAAAGTATAAGCAAGCAAGCAAGTGATTTAGTTTGATTCACCTCGAGCAAGGGGCCAGTCGATTGAACTCATCTCTCTGCAAAGTGCCTCTCTTCTATTGCGATATAAAACATCACACACTCCAATTAAAAGGTATTTATTATTTGCATATTTCATTTTCATAAAGGGTTAACATTTTATTTGTATATTTTCTAAGTTATAAAATTATCTATTATTTTCAATAATGAAACCAGAGGGTGGTAGGGGGTGTAAATGTCCCATTCCCTATTCCAATTAAAATATTAATACTAATTTCTCTTCGAAATCTTTTATCCATAATATTTTTTTATTAAACTCTGACTTTCTTCAAATAATAAAATTTTTATCCTTTACAGAGGTGACTGACTGTTGCTAGAGGTTGTCTTCTCCCTTCATCACCGACCCTGTCGTTTGAGCATCAACATCTGAGCGCACTTCGGGACTCTCTCGCCTCTGCTCTAGGTAAGTCCTGAGCCTGACAAATTCAATTTTATTAGTTCATATCGCAAATATTAATTACATTTTCCCTGGGAAAGTTCATAGTCTCTCTTTTAATATCTCATGTTTAGAAAAAAACCCTCACCCCTCATTTCCTGATACAATATTTGATTTGTATGTGATTATCATTTGAAGCTATAGAACTTTGCCTCTTTTTAATTATTAAATGCTTTTATTTAACTTACTCTTTCAAGGTCACTAACTTTGAGTCTATGCTGCATATTTAAATATGCAGGGATGGATGGAGGAGGTTAAATTTCATTCAATTATATTAGCGATTTATTTGCAACTCAGTCTCCCTCCCTCCCTCTATTTCTCTCTCATGTAAATACACTATTGGTTAATTTATTAAGCCTTTCTAATTAATGATTAAAAATTCTAAGAAGGATGGAAAGGAAAAATTGAGTTCATACTGTATATTCTAAATTTTAATTAGTTTATTTTAAGGTACGTTCCCATCTGCGCTCTGCTCCGCTCACGGTGCTCGCACCATGTTCGTTAGATTAGTACGGGTTTTGAGATGCTCGCGAGCTGCTCGCCGCGATCCATCTCCTGTCGGTTTTTTCGACGAACCCTTTGATGGTTCGCGGCTCAGATTTGGACGGCGCGCTGCGGCGCCGCGAGCAGCTCGCGAACACAATTAAATATTGACCTACTTTTAGCTTTTATAAGTCTTCTCTAAATCATTATTTAAATATTTTTTTAAATTCTGTCTCTCAGAGACCAGGTGAGGTTAATTATATGTATATTATTTCCTTAAAATATAGGCCTATGATGATTTTATATAGTATTTTTTAAGTAAATTTTAATATCAGCTATCAATAAATGAAGAATTAGCTAAATATTTTTCGAGATCTATTATTTGAATAAGATAGGTTTGGCCTCATCAATAAAAAACACTCACATGTCTTGTTAAATGAAGAATTATCAAATATTTTCAAAGGATCGGGTTTAATAAAAAAAAAAATTATTGAAAATATAAATTCATATTAAAATATATTATTTTTATATTAATAAATATATAGATAATTATATTTATTAATAATTAATCCAAATTAATTAAAATGTTCGTGGCTCTTCTTTGGATCGCGGCAGTGGCGTAGCGAGGGGGGGGGGCAAGGGGGGTCATGATGCCCCGGGCGCCACTCACAAAGGGGCGCCAAATAGTCCGAAAAACAAAACATTGCTGGATATTTTTTATTTTTATTATAATTGATTTCAGGAAAATATATTTTAAATGTAGTGCCAGTGTAATATAATAATTTATGACGAAAAAAAGTCGACGAAAAAAACTCGCCGAAAAAAAACGCACCGAAAATTTTCTAGCCGAAAGCAAAATCTCGTCGAAAAAAAAATCGCCAAAAAGAAAAAGTCCCCGAAAATTTTCTCGCCCTAAGCAAAATCTCGCTGAAAATTTTTTCGTCGAAAACAAAGTTGACGAAAAAAATCTCGCCAAAAAAAAATGGCCGAAAATTCGAAAAGTTCCAAAATAAAATATTTAAAAAAATCTGGTGTGACTGTCGCACAGCAGATAACTTTCTGCCAAAGGTACTGTACTGTGCTTGTCACACCAGATTTTTTGTGTCGACATACGTATATATAGTTTCCGTCTATATATTAGAAGATGTAATGAAATTTATAAGTATGGGAAAATATCTATTTATATTTTGATACCCTGGCTTCTATCTTTCCTATGAAGTACAAGAGTTAAGTGGTCTTCATAAGATTTCAAAAGCAAAATGAGAATATACATTTTAAGGAACATCTAAAAAATAATTGATTTTTGAATTTTAATCAAAATCGTTGAAGCGAATTTTGAGAAAATTAAAAAAACTGAAAAATTAACATCAGTAAAGTACTAGTAGTTTTTGGCCGATTTTGTTTAAAAGCTTATTTTCACGCCCTAGGGGGGTGCCTAACTTAAATATAAAACTTCATCTTCCTAGCTCAATTCCTTCATGCTTAAAATTGAACACATACACACACAGAATATTTTTGATGCATATTTTGGCCTTTTTAAATGCATAATTTGAGGTTTTATTAGAATTTTTTTTTTTAAATAAAAAAACACTCACACTTTTTCCTCATTCACACCCACACTCACACACACATGCACACAGTCGCTTGGGCATAAGGAAAAAAACCCAAGCGCCAAAAAAATAGGCCTTTTTTTTTTCAACCCCCCCCCCGCTTGGGCAACTTAGGCCATATAAGACTTTTAAGATAAACGTTATTAAAGATATATATATCTATTGGGGGTTCAGGCATTCTTAATTAAGCCATTTGAAATCCAAATGGCTTAAATAAAATCATCGGACTGCCTGGGATCCGAACCCCTGACCCTTGGTTTAGAAGGCCAGCACTCTAGTCCTTAGACCAAGCCCGAGGGTCCGAGCCCTGCTTATAAATTTCATTTCATCTTCTAATATATAGACGGAAACTATATATACGTATGTCGACACAAAAAATCTGGTGGGACAGTCACACCAGATTTTTAAAAATATTTTATTTTGGAACTTTTCGGATTTTTGGCGAGTTTGTTTTAGGGGAGATTTTGCTTTCGGCGAGTTATACCGCCTCCATAATAATTTTGTATATTTTACATATAATATTATATGGTTTTCGAATGGAGGGGGGCGCTAAAAAGGTATTATGCCCCGGGCGCGAGTTAAGCTCACTACGCCACTGGATCGCGGCAGGTTCGTCAAAATAAATAATTTCAACGAACATGGGACGAGCAACGAACACGAGCCGCGAACTGCTCGCGAGCGGAGCAGAGCGCAGATGTGAACGTACCTTTAGAAAAAAACCAAACAGCTTAACTATTATTTTTACTTTCTCTTACCTATGTATATATGTAATATATATATATATATATAAAGTATTGGATTCATGTCAAAAATTCGATGTCGAGATTTTGATGGATCTTCACGTTTTGAGGTCCCCTGAATCCAAAAAATCTGGTGTGACTGGCGCACAGCACACAACTTTCTCTTACCTTCGGTAATCGAAAGTTGTGTACTGTGCTTGTCACACCAGATTTTTGTGTCGACATGTATTTAGTTTCCGACAGCACCGTTCATTCGATTTTCAAGATGTACAATTTATAAGTATGGGAAAATATTTATATTTTGTTACCATGGCAACCATTTCTCCTATCCTTCCCTATGAAATACAAGAGTAAAGTGGTCTTCAGAAGATTTCAATCGCAAAATGAGAATATACATTTTAAAGAGCATCTAAAAAATAATTGATTTTTGAATTTAAAAAAAAATCGTTGGAGCAAATTTTGAGAAAATCGAAAAAAACTGAAAAAGTACATCAGTAAAGTACTAGTACTCTTTGGCCGATATTGATTAAAAGCTTATTTTTCCGGTCCCGGGGGGTGTTTAACTTAAATATAAAATTTCAACCTCGTAGCTCAATTCCTTCATGCTTAAAATTGAACACACACACACACACCCACCCACACACACACACACAGACAGACCATGTCGCGAAAACCACTTTTTTGGATTCAGGGGACCTCAAAACGTGAAGATCCATCAAAATCTCGACATCGAATTTTTGACATGAATCCAATACTTTCTCTCTATATATATATATTACATATATACATAGGTAAGAGAAAGTAAAAAGTGGTTTTAGCGACATGGTCTGTCTGTGGGTGGGTGTGTGTTCAATTTTAAGCATGAAGGAATTGAGCTACGAGGTTGAAATTCTATATTTAAGTTAAACACCCCCGGGACCGGAAAAATAAGCTTTTAATCAAAATCGGCCAAAGATTACTAGTACTTTACTGATGTACTTTTTCAGTTTTTTTCGATTTTCTCAAAATTTGCTCCAACGATTTTTTTTAAAATTCAAAAATCAATTATTTTTTAGATGCTCTTTAAAATGTATATTCTCATTTTGCGATTGAAATCTTCTGAAGACCACTTTACTCTTGTATTTCATAGGGAAGATAGGAGAAATGGTTGCCATGGTAACAAAATATAAATATTTTCCCATACTTATAAATTTTACATCTGAATTCAAATGTTCCGTACTGTCGGGAACTAAATATATGTCGACACAAAAAATCTGGTGTGACAAGCACAGTACACAACTTTCGATTACCGAAGGTAAGAGAAAGTTGTGTGCTGTGCGCCAGTCACACCAGATTTTTTAACTAATCTTAAAAAAAAAACTTATTTTACTTCTATTGAAATTTTGATTTTTTTTTTTTTACTTTTATTCAACTTTTAATGTGACTTGCACAAATAAGATTAATTAAATAATTTTATCCTAATATAAATATTCCAATATACTCTAGTTGTAAGGGATATTTAGGAAAGGATTACGGAATAAATAAAACAATTATTTAATAAAATAATCTTTATTCAATTAGAAGAAGATAAAAAAATAATATTAATAAATAAATATTCCTTTGTTTCAGAAGAAGGAGCTTTTAGGATCATTATTACGAGCAAAGCAAGTCTCTTAGTTGCATTCACGTCGAGCAAGAAGCCAGTTGATTGAATTCATCTCCCTGCATCTCCTCTATTGCGATTCTATTCTATTCGTGAGAATAAAACTTCACACCCAATTCACTTCATCTCGCTCAAATTAAAAGGTAACCCTAAACGTGTAATCACTTTCCCTGTAATTGGAAGAATTTATGTAGGGAATTTTAATTCATTAAATAAATAAATAAATAACTCATACAGTATGATTTTCTAATACCTTTCATTATTTAAAATTATTTTTCTATTAACAAAAGAATTTTTTTTTATACAGTAGTTTAAATCAATAAAAGAGATAAGAAGTGATACAGCAAATATATTTAATATTTTAATAGAAATGACAAATAATCAAAATCTTTGTTCCAGGATCTCCTGATAAGGAATTCGGCATCACCAGGGATGGATATATGCAGCTATTTAAAAAAGGTAAATCAACTTTTTTTAATTTTCACTTTAATCCAAACAAAATAGAATTTCTTAACGTCTTTGACTCAAGTCCCAGGAAACTTAAATAATATCTTAAAAAATAAAAATTTTCTCATTACTATTAAAATAAAAATGAATAATTAAATTTTTTCAAATTATAATTAGATATTTTTGAAGTACTATCATTAGAGTTTGCAAATAATTTTTTTTAAGGAAAAAACTCGGAAAATAACTTATTTAGTTAGAATGCCTTTTAATTATTTCGTTCGTTGACAGAAAAATATAATTACAGCATATAATTTATAATTAAAATGAGGATACAAACCTTAGATAGCTGATTCATTAATTTAATTAAATTACCCTCGTGAAACTCGCATAAATACAACCTTAGTTCAAAATATTTTCATGTCTCACCATAGCTAAAAACGCAGATTTAAGTGTAAAAAAACTTTAAGGGGGAGGGGGGGGGCGTATTATTAAGTAGCCCCGGGGCCAGTCAAGTCTGTCTGCGACCCTGTATTTATAATATTTCTTCAAGTAATTAGAAAAGAAATTGAGGGTTAAAATAAACTCTTTTTAAAACAATTGTCATAAAGGATGATAAAAAAGATATAATAAAATATATTAACTTAAGATGCAGTATTTAAATTAGAAAATAAATGGATATTTAATTAGAATATAATAAAGAGATTAATTAATAATATTTTCTTTTGTTTCAGCATCTCTTCATGTGTCTCATGGCAACGAGTCGAAGTCGGCTAAAACAAATCAACATGCAAATGAGGGAGCATCAAAAAGAAGCGAAATCTCAACAGGTACACTCTTTGTTTTATAATCATCGACCTTGTCGCTCGAGCATCCATCTAAGCGCTCTTCGAGGGTCTCTCCCTGCACCAGGTAAGTCCTGACAAACAAATTTTTTCAATTTATCATCATTTCCTAGGAAAGGTCTTTCTCTTTTAAAATCTCTGATAGACCTATCAAAATCCTCCCTCATTTTATATTTGATTATCATTTCTATAGAAGTCCCCCCCCCCCCTTTGATTGTGACTCCTTTTTGAGAGAGATTCGAATTTTTTTCATTATTTTTGCCAAATTTTTTTTTTTTTTTATAAAAACATTCACTCTTTTTTCTCATTCACACTCACACTCAAACTCACATTCAAACAGCCTTTTCGGCAACTTAGGCCATTTAAGACTTTGACGATAACCGTTGTAATATATATTATCTATTGGGGGTTCAGGCTATTTGCCAAATTCAAATAATAATTAAAAAAATTACCTCCTTTCTATATTAGGTCTATAGAATTGAATGGGAGGGAAATCAGGGCCGTCTTAAGAAATTCGGCGCCCGTGGGCTACTAGAAATAACGCGCCCCTCTTCCTAAGAAAATACACAGAACAATGAAAGCGGGGTGTCCGGAAAAGTTATACAAAAGTGTCAGAACTAGAAAAAATCTATTACTTTTAGTTATACTAAACAAAAATAAAATTTAATTAAATCAAATTCCTTATTCAGTCGACAAATACTAAAATACCAAAATTATATCAATTTTATTTATTGTCGTGTAATCTTTATTAAGGTACGCATCAGTGACCAAGGGCGGATACAAGGGGGGGGGGGTAGGAAGGGGGTAATCACCCCCCCCCCCCGAGATTTGAAAAAATGGGAAAAATTTAAGATACCGCGAACGGAACATGAAAAATTTTTGGTTCCGCGAACGGCACTGAAAAAATTTTTGGTTCCGCGAAAAACAAAATTTTTCTTAGAAAAACTTTTGAGAACAGGCCCCCCCCCCCCGAAAAAAAATTTCTATATACGCCCCCTGGTGCTGTGCGACGAATCACACCAGATTACCCCCCGAGAAACACCTCTGGATCCGCCCTTGTCAGTGACCCATTGTACGTTCCTATCTTTTCTTTTATTAGGATTATTAATTTACGTTTAGATAAATACAATAAATACGTCCTGGTCGCCTGATCGATAGAATGCTGCTTCAAAACAAAATTAATAAAGATACATAGTTGCAAAAAAAAAATAAATAAAATAAACGAATTTCTTTCTATAATATAAAACTGCCCATTTAGCCCTGTGGTTAGGGCCCCCCTGAGGGAAATGATTGAATTCTTTCTATTCGTAAATGTTTAATTGCCCACCAGCGCTGAGAACAATCGTTCATATTTATTTATTATTATTCGTGACTATTGGCATTATACATTTTTTAATATTTAATTTAAATATTTTTCAAAATTAAATTAAAAATAATTTTTTTTAAATTAACAAAATAAACTACCAACTTGATTTGTTTCTAATGGGTAAGATATAATAATTCCTTTTTGTCTAATCTAAAAAAAATATTTTTTTCTCTTTGGTTGGTTATTTAAAGGGCGGTTCAGGCGGAGGGGGTTAAATTAGCCATTGAATCAAATCATTTATATCCTAGAATCATCAATTAATTTGAAGAATTCTATTGTATGATAAAGCAAAGAGAAAAATATAAAATTTTCTCAATTAATCCAACAAACCTCTCATCCCTTGTCAATTAATTTTTGATTATGCCTCGGGAGATGTAGGGGGCAAATTATTTTCACATCTATATTTCTTTTCATAAAATAACCCTTAAAAAATTTTTATTTATTGATATTGATCTCATAAAAATTTTTCACTTCGATTTATTTATCCCTAAAAATAAATAAATCAAAAAATAACACTTTCAACAGTATGCTATTTAAATTAGGGGTAGAGTTTTAAGGGTGGGTAAATAAAGGGAGTCTTTTAATAGTTATTTAATTTCGAATTATTCATTCCCAACTGATAAAACCCCGTTAGTTTGCAAGTGAAAGGAATTTTTATAAATAGAGAATTTATTTGATAATTATTATTCTTGGGTGCTTCGAGAGCAATGCTATCTTGTCTATCGATCGATGTCTGCTTGCTTGCTGGTTGCCTGTCTGTCAGGCGTTGTACTCTGAGTTGGGCCAAGGAGTCAGTCGTTTGAGATCCTCTCTCAATCTCTCTCTCTCTCTCTCGTGTGTTTTTTTTTTTATATTGTGAGTGCAAATCAAAAAGACGTTCATCTACCAAACTCGTTACCCCGACTGGTCATCTTATTAATACGGTAAAGAATCTTTTCATATCTCATTTGCATAATGAATTAAATTTCTATTTTCAATTTTTTTTTCTCTCTTAAAATATACTTATAAAATTATCCAATTTTTAAATACAACGCTCTGATGAAGTCGTGTCCGGGGGAGGGTGAGAAAGGGTGTAAATCACCCCTTCTAATAAACAAAACAGTATTTTTCTTCAAAAACTAAATTTTAATAGAAAATTATTATTATTATTTTTTTAATTTTTTACTTTTAAGCAAATGTATTACTTTCTATCCCTTGTCACCCTCCACCCTTCTAACTGAGAATTTCGTTCTCCTATAATATTTAATAAGAAATTATTATTAATAAATGAAAATAGAAATTTTTAAACTTTTTTTTCTTCTAAAAATATTTTTAGAGATGGAATTTTTTTTTCACTCTTTGAATGGATTCTTTTCTTAAACAGTTTCCCCCCTCGCACCCTCTAATTATAAGTTTCATCAATTCGGATCATTTTTTACTTTTTTAATTCTTTTTACGCTATGATCGATCGAAATGACGAGGATTCGTTCCTGTTAGATTTTTTTGTGATTATTCATTTTCCGTGCTATGGGTTTGTTTGTTTTCCTCCTTTTGAAATATTAAAATTAAAATTAGAATTTTTACTTCAATAATAGGCCTATATTAAATATTTTTTTTTATTTACACTATATAAAAAACAATTTTTTTTTACTTGATTTCTTTGTATTTTACCTTTTATCTAATCTAATTTTTGTCTTCGATCGGTAATATAGTGTAGTAATAGGGGTGTTTTTTTTTTCTTTTTTGGAGGTGGTGGGTTAAAATAGCCACTGATTCAAATAAATTATATAAAATTCTTTATCATTTAATTTAAAGAATAGACAATTTCGAAATATCTTAATTTTTCTAATAAACTTCTCAATTATTCAATTTTCATCCCTTTAACAATTAATAATTAAATATGTCAAGAGGGATGGACGGGGCAAATTACTTGAATATATAATCATTTATTCTTTTTTATAAAATTTTCCATAAAAATCACTCAATTTTCTTTTTAAAATAAAAAAAAAATTTATCAAAAAGAAACAAACCCTTAAGAAAATTGGGCAAAAACGAATTATACCCTTCCAATTAGAAACAAATCAAGTAGGCTACTTATTTAAAAAAAAAAAAATATATATTTTTTAATAATCCGTTATCTGAATGAATTGACGTAAAAAATTATAATTTAAATTTAAAGATGAGAAAGGAAAGGATTACGGGAAAATAAAAACAATTATTTAATAAAATAATCTTTATTGAATATTTAAAATATGATGATAGAAGAGGATAAAAAAAAATAAATATTTCTTTGTTTCAGAAGAGAGCAAATCCATCTGCGTCAAAGGCCCAGTCGATTGAACTCATCTCTCTGCAAAGTGCCTCTTCGAGTGCCATTCTATCAGTGAGAATCAAACATCACACACACCCTCCTCTCTCCACAATTAAAAGGTATTTATAATTTGCATATTTCACTTGCATAAAGGGTTAACATTTTATTTTTATATTTTCTTTCTTAAAACATATTTATAAAATTATACTTTGTCTTAAACTTGAAACCAGAGGGTGTAAAAGGGTGTTTAATATCATTAATATTTTTCCCTTAAAAATAAGTGCAAAAAAACCGTTTATTAATATTATTTTTTGTTTTTTTGTAAACTCTCTCTTTCTAATCATATTAAATAAGAAAAAATAATAATTTTTATTTTTACAGGGCCGACTATCGCTAGAGGTTGACTCACCGACCTTGTCGTTTGAGCACCCCAGCTCAACCCCTCAGCGCACTTCGAGTCTCTCTGTACCTAGTAAGCCCTGCTATCAAATTTTTTCAATTTATTTAAATTTTAGGCCATTGGCTACCAATCCAGGTGAAATAAATGTATAGAATAGGTCTAAATAGCTTTCGCTTTCGAAAAAGAGCTTAAATGAATAACAAAAAAAAAAAAAAAAAAAAATCTGGGCCCCCCCCTTGACAAAATCCTGGGACCGCCACTGGTTAAATTAGCCATTGAATCAAATCAATTATGCAAAATCCCCAATAGAATCATCAATTAATTTGAAGAATTCTATTGTATGATAAAGCAGAGAGAAAAATATAAAAATTTCTTAACTAATACAACAAACCTCTCAATTTTTCATCCCTTGTCAATTAATTATTGATTATGCCGCGGGGGATGTAGGGGGCAAATTATTTTTCACATATATATATTCATCTTTTCTATAAAAATTTCCATTAAAATCATTCGATTTTCTTTTTAAAAATGATCAACAAATATTGTTAAACAATCAATTTTACAAATTCATTCAACAGTAGGCTATAGAAATTATACGAAAAATTCAGAAAATAAAGCTTAAAAAATTTTTATTTATTGATAATGGGGCAAGGGCGTCCGCAGGATTTTTTGCAGAGGGAGGCATGTCACTTCCAGATAAGTTAAAAAAAACGTACTTTGATATTAATAATGTTATACATCTCTTAGTATTTAAAATTTTATCACCGCGGCAAGGTCGATGTATACTGAGAAAAGTCTTTTTGTATTTTTTTTTTGTTTTATACATTTTTTTGTATCATTTTGGGCAAGTGCCTGGTTGCCCCCCCCCCGCGGACGCCCATGTAATGGGGGTGGGTAAATAAATTGAATCTCATAAAAATTATTTCACTTCGAATTTAACCCTAATAAATAAATAAATACAAAAAATAACACTTGAAAGTTTTTTATTTATTTAGGGGTAAGTTTTAAGGGTGGGTAAATAAAGGGAGTCTTTTAATAGTTATTTAATTTCGAATTTATTCCCAACTGATAAAACCCCGTTAGTTTCCAAGTGAATGGAATTTTTATAAATAGAGAATTTATTTTTTTTCTTGGGCGCGCACAGATCAATGCTATTTCTCTATCGATCGATGCTTGGTTGCTTGTTGCCTGTCTGTCAGTTGAATTCGAGACGAGACACGACTCACTCATTTGGGATCCCCTCTCTCTCTCTCTCTCTCTCGTGTGTTTAGTTGCTTTTATATTGTGTGTGCAAATAAAACGTTCATCCCCCAAACTCGTCCGAGTGGTCACCATATTATTACGGTAATGATTCTTTTCATATCTCATTTGCATAATGAATTAAATTTCTGTTTTCAATTTTTTTTTTTCTCTCTTAAAATATACCTTATAAAATTATCCAATTTTTAAATACAACGCTATGATGAAGTCGTGTACCCCAGGGTGGAGGGTGAGAAAGGGTGCAAATCACCCCTTCTAATAAACAAAACAGTATTTTTCTTCAAAAACTAAATTTTAATAGAAAATTATTATTGATTGAAGCTTAATGAAATTATTATTTTTTTTTTTTATTTTTTCTTTTAAGCAAATGTATTACTTTCTATCCCTCGTCACCCACCCTCCATTAAATAAATGAAAATAGAAATTCTTAAATTTCATCAATTCGGACGATTTTTTTTTAATTTTTTTTTACGCTATGATCAATCGAAATTACGAGGATGCGTTCCCTTTAGAATTTTTTCTATTTTCTGTGTTTATTCATTTTCCGTGCTATGGGTTTGTTTGTTTATCGTCTTCTCTTGAAATATTATAATTAAAATTAGAATCTTTACTTCAATTCATTCAGATAATATATTAAATATTTTTTTTTATCAACAGTATATAAAAAATAATTTTTTTTTAACTAGCTACGTACTTGATTTGTTTATAATTTGAAAGTACTTTTTGTCTAATCTAATAAAAAAGATTTTTTCTCTTCGGTAGGTAATTTAGTGTAGTAGTAATAGGGGTGTTTTTTTTTTGGAGGTGATGGGTTAAATAGCCACTGATTCAAATAAATTATATAAAATTCATTATCATTTAATTTAAAAGAACAGACAATTATTCATCCCTTTAACAATTAATAATTAAATATGTCAAGAGGGATGGAGGGGGTAAATTACTTGAATATATACTCATCTAATCTTTTCTATAAAATTTTCCATAAAAATCACTCAATTTTCTTTTTAAATAGAAAGATTTGTTAAAAAAAAAAAAAAAAAAATATCAAAAAGAAACAAACCCTTAAAAAAATTGAACAAAAACGAATTATACCTTTCCAATTAGAAACAAATCAAGTAGGCTACTTAATTAAAAAAAAAATTATTTTTTAATAATCCATTATCTGAATGAATTGAGGGAAAAATTATAATTTAAATTGTATTAATTCCCCATTTGAAGCTAAGCTAAATACCCGATAAACATAGAGGAAAGTACCCAAATTCGGACCCCCATTTCTTTTTTTTTTGCCAAAACACGTAATGACTAAATGTCAAGTAAACAACTAGAGCAGGTGACGTTAGGGCACTTCTACTTTGTGGTGGAATCTTGCACTAGTATTTACAGTGTCTTTCGCTAAGTTTCAGCACTAAACAGAGACAATAACCATGGGGGTCCACATTAGGGCAGGGGTCCGTATTTGGGTACTTTCCTCTACTAATATATTTTTATATATAAAGATGAGGAAGGAAAGGATTACGGGAAAATAAAACAATTATTTAATAAAATAATCTTTATTGAATATTTAAAATATGATGATAGAAGAGGATTAAAAAAAATAAATATTTCTTTGTTTCAGAAGAGAGCAAATCCATCTGCGTCAAAGGCCCAGTCGATTGAACTCATCTCTCTGCAAAGTGCCTCTTCTCCAGTGCGAATCTGTTTGTGGAGAATAAAACGTCACACGCACCCCCTCTCCACAATTAAAAGGTATTTATAATTTGCATATTTCACTTGCATAAAGGGTTAACATTTTATTTTTATATTTTCTTTCATAAAACATATTTATAAAATTATCCTTTGTCTTAAAACTTGAAACCAGAGGGTATAAAAGGGTGTACATCTTTAATATCATTAATATTTTTCCCTTAAAAATAAGGGTAAAATAATCGTTTATCAATATTTTTTTTTATTTTTTTTTTGTAAACTCTCTGAAAAATTCTTATAACTTCTCTTTATATCTTTTAGCGTTCTAACATGGAATAATATTTCTAATTAACCCTTGTATATTAGATAATATAAAAAATATTCTTCCACTTTGTCATTTATTAATAAGGGACCTTTTTAAGGGTATGTGAAGAAAGTAATATCTTTTAAAAATAAGTTGAATTTTCAATTTTATCTAATAAATAAATATATTATTGAGGTGAGAAGTATTTTTAAAAAAAGATAATTTTTTTATTATTTTGTTCTACTAGAAGAATGTAACCAAAACAAGTTGTATTAAAGTTTATACAGGAATCAGTTGGTTGAGCTCCTTCCTCTCTATCTATATATAAAGTAGACCTAGTTTTCTATTCCATTGCGAGAGAATAAATTGTTACACACACCTATCTCATCTCTCTATAATTATTATTTGCATATTTCATTTTAATAAATTCATAAAAGGGTTAAAATTTTATTTTTATATTTTTTACTTAGCTATTTTCTTTTTTTTTAAATAATGAAATCAGATGGTGGTTAGGGTTATTCCCCATCTAATTAAAACATTATTACTATTTTGAGTGTAAAATTTCTCGTTCTGGAAATTTGTTTTTGGGTGATATTAAAATTAAAATATTTTTTCTATGCATCCTACTCAAAAATTTGCGTTTTTTTCTTATCAGACTTAATAAAAAATATTTCAAATCAATTAATCATCTTATTTGTTTGGTTTTTTTTTACTAATCCATTTGGTTAACTTAAAAAAAAAATTCCTTCACTTTCTTTTTTATTTCAATGCATTTTTACAAATATTTATCTTTGCGATATTTTTTCTAACTCTTTTTTTACTTTCTCTTTTATTAAGTAAATATATCTATAATTATAATTGGGATTATTTTGAGCTGTCTGGTCCAACTTTATTTAAAAAATTCATGATTAAATTACAACACTAGCTAATTTTATAATTAGAAATTGTAATTTGGCTAAAATCATTTTCTTTTAAAAGGACAAAAGTTTCTCATTTAATTAGTCAATAGATAGCCGCACATCAAAAAAGGTTGGGAACCACTGGATTAGATTATTTAAGAATTTTCTTAATATTTCATGACTACGTGGTATTTCTCGAATTTTACATATCCCTGTCTGTCTCTCATATATTTTTCTTATACTAATAATACTTCACTGTTAAACAAAATATTTCATTCATAATCAAATTTTAGTCTCAACTCTTTAGATAATCTAAATATTTTGCCCTCGGGTTTTCTTACCAAGAATGGAGTTAGGCCACTTTCAAAATTAATAACTTTGAAGAAGCTCGAGATGACTCGAGAAACTTTGATCGGCCGTAACTCGGTTAATATTGGGTCTGAAAATTCGTTTTATCATTCAAATTTTATCCTCTTTCTAATTTATTATGGTGCACAAAATATGCTTAGTTTACGAGATATAAGCGAAAAACTGAAAAAAGTACACACATTTTGAGGTTTTTTTTTTATTATTTTCTCCAACCCCTGTAGGCCCTACGAATTAAACAAAAGCAAACATTAAAAGCTAGAAATTAAAATTTAAGTTTTTTTTCGGTGTTTAGAAGAGGAATTCGCAAATTTTTTATTTAATATTTATCTATTGTCCAAAGGGATGGTTTATGGTCTATCATAAAAGATCCTCAGGTAAATTCACACAGACAGTGCTTATGTAGTGGTGAGTCAATTGGGCTGCCTAACTAGTAGGCGTCATTCAAACAGGCTAGGGTGCAAATGTTTATGTTCGCCATGGTAGATAAAGTACCGGTATTATTTCATGTCAAAATATCGATGTCGAGATTTTGATGGATATACATTAGGGTGGTTGAAAGGTATAAGGGAGAAAATTTTTTGGCTGTATTTTCGGCGGGAACCTCTTAAAAATTGACAATTGGTGTAAAAAGTAGATTGTGAAAGTTTGAGCTCGATCGGATAACGATAAGACCTGCCTCATCGGCCCTAAAGTTCATCGATTCCCCTAAATTTGACTATTAACATCTGTAACTCCTAAACGGCTAGTCCAACAAAAAAAGTTCATCAGTAATTTTTTGAAGAGCATTAAATTTACTAAAAAAAAGTCCTTTAACATTCTTTAGTAAAACCAACGGTTTTCATGGTATGAGGCAAAAAATCGAATATGGTTAAGAGGCACATCATCACATTGATTTTCAAATAACACTAATAGGGGTAATGAAATTTTTTTTCGAGTTCCCAAATAATTTCATCAGATTCTTAAGTAAAATGACCTCCGAATCCAAATATGACCTCCGTTTTCCCCCACTCCGTACCGTTTTTGGGGGGGGGGGAGCCCCCTACTTATGTTATTTCCACCTCTTTTCGTTAATCGAAGGGCCATGAATTAAATATGGAGGGATTAAAAGGAATTATTTTAGCCTTAATATTTCTTCTGAACGTCAAGAAAAGTGAAAAGTTTAAAAACATTCACGATCGCTAACTTTTTTTTCCCGCCTCTTTATTATTATTTTTTTTTTTTGTTCATCTAAATATCTCGCGGCACCCCTTAGCCATTCTCGCGGGACCCTTGGGTGCCGGGACACACCGGTTGGGAACCACTGATCTAAAGTATTATCAAAAAAGCAAAAGCAACCTGATTGGTTTAAATACTACATAAGATTTAGAAGTTTAAACAATGCTACCCTTGATATGTCACCATCGAGTTTTACTAAACTTCAGGCCCGTTGAGGCAGGTCTTAGGGTTATTCGATCACGCTCATCCTTTCCCTATCTCACTTTTACATAATTTAGCAACTTTCTAGAGGTTCCCGCCAAAGATATT
>JAKCPI010020291.1:0-10583 GCA_023213315.1 Euborellia annulipes | reverse complement strand
GGCGCACAGCGCACAGCAACTTTCTCTTACCCTTCGGTAATAGAAAGTTGTACACTGTGCTAGTCACACCAGATTTTTTATGTCGGATATATTTAGTTTCCCATAGCACCTTAGTTTCAAACTTGCATTTTAAATGTTGACTGCTTCAAATAAACTATGGTTATTTTTCAAAATTTTAATCTCATATTTGGACATTTTATACACAATATAGATTCAGTAAGTAAATACAAATTTCACCAAATTGGAAAAAAAAATTTTAAATGCGTAAAAAGTTCAAAGGGGACCCCCTTTTGAATCGAAATTAACATACAAATCTATTGGAAATTAACATTGGCCAAATGCGAATGAGTAGAAAAAATTTAAAACGCGTAGAAAAGAAGATAGTTTTGTAGAGAGAGAGGAATATGTTTTTTCTCGAAAAAAATGAGCGTTTAAATAATAATTGATTTTTAATCTAATAAAAAGAAAAAGATTTAAATTCGGTTACCATGGCAACCATTTATTTCTCCTATCTTTCCTATGAAGCACAAAGAGTAAAGTGTGCTTCAAACAATTTTGAGGGCAAAACGAGAATATACATTTGAAAGAGCATCTAAAAAATAATTGATTTTTTGAAGTTTTTAATCAAAATCGTTAGAGCGAATTTTTGAGAAAATCGAAAAAAACTGAAAAAGTACATCAGTAAAGTACTAGTACTTTTTGGCCGATTTTGATTAAAAGCTTATTTTGTCGGTCCCGGGGGGTGTTTAACTTAAATATAAAATTTCAGCCTCATAGCTCAATTCCTTCATGCTTAAAATTGAACACACACAGACACACACACACACACACAGACAGACAGACAGACAGACAGACAGACAGACCATGTCGCGAAAACCACTTTTTTGGATTCAGGGGACCTCAAAACGTGAAGATCCATCAAAATCTCGACATCGAATTTTTGACATGAAACCAATACTTTCTCTCTATATATATTTACATATATACATAGGTAAGAGAAAGTAAAAAACGGTAACGTAAGGATGACTGAAGTACTGAGGGAAGAAATCACTAAAAGAAGAATATCAAGCCTTAAACCGCAAAGATTACGAAAATTGTTTAGTCGGGGGCCTGGAAACAGATTAGAGCAACAGCCACCAAGATAGATGCAATTAAGCAAGATCAAACGCGGCGAAATCTCGGGTGGGTGGTTGGACATCCCCGGTTAGCAATCGGTATATATTATTTACCCAGTATATGTTTACAATAAACACGTAAAATCAGCCGAGAGGGGCAAAATTGAAAAGTAAAAAAGCAAACGTGTGGGGTCGTGGGACCCACGCTAGGAACTACCGTAAGTTCCTCACGCCTTTTCTTCAACTCAGAATATAATTTAATATGAATATTATTTAAAAAAAAAAGAAAGTAATTATTTATTTTTAAAACAAGTATGATAGCGGCTCGAATCTCGATACTCGCACGTACACACATAGAGAAAAAAGAATTCTCGTTAAGTGACTATTTCTGCCAATTTGCCCTACTGTAGCTCCGTAAAAAAGAACTTCGTTCCAAAAAGTTGTTTAAAAATCTGGTGTGACTGGCGCACAGCACACAACTTTCTCTTACCCTTCGGTAAGAGAAGTTGCACACTGTACTGGTCACACCAGATTTTTTGTGTCGAGATATATTTAGTTTCCCATAGCACCTTGCAGTTTCAAACTTGCATTTTAAATGTTGACTGCTTCAAATAAACTATGGTTATTTTTCCAAAATTTTAATCTCATATTTGGACATTTTATACAAATATAGATTCGTAAATAAATACAAAATTTCATAAGAATTGGAAAAAAAAATTTTAAATGCGTAAAAAGTTCCAAAGGGGACCCCCTTTTGAATCGAAATTAACATACAAATCCCTATAGGAAATTAACATTGGCCAAATGCGAAGATAAGGTAGAAAAATTTAAAACGCGTAGAAAGAGAGAAGATAGTTTTGTGAGAGAGAGATATATGTTTTCTCCGGAAAAAAAATGGGCGTTTAAATAATAATTGATTTTTTTTTTTTTTTTTTTTTTTATTCCCTTTTTCGGCTGCAGAGGCCATTAGGGTTTTAATTTTACAAATATATTATTACATTTATAATATCGATGACTACCGGGGGACGTTCTACACGCTGATTTCAGGGGGTCACCAATCCCAGATTTCGCCGTGCTTGGCATTGCTTAACAGCAACGATTGTGGTGACTCTTGCTCTACTCCGTTGCCAGGCCCCCGGCAATTGATTTTTAATCTAATAAAAAAGAAAAAGATTTAAATTCGGTTACCATGGCAACCATTTATTTCTCCTATCTTTCCTATGAAGCACAAGAGTAAAGTGTGCTTCAAACAATTTTGAGGAGCAAAACGAGAATATACATTTGAAAGAGCATCTAATAAATAATTGATTTTTGAATTTTAATCAAAATCGTTAGAGCGAATTTTGAGAAAATCGAAAAAAACTGAAAAAGTACATCAGTAAAGTACTAGTACTTTTTGGCCGATTTTGATTAAAAAGCTTATTTTGTCGGTCCCGGGGGGTGTTTAACTTAAATATAAAATTTCAGCCTCCTAGCTCAATTCCTTCATGCTTAAAATTGAACACACACAGACACACACACACACACACACACAGACAGACAGACAGACAGACAGACAGACAGACAGACCATGTCGCGAAAACCACTTTTTTGGATTCAGGGGACCTCAAAACGTGAAGATCCATCAAAATCTCGACATCGAATTTTTGACATGAAACCAATACTTTCTCTCTATATATATATTACATATATACATAGGTAAGAGAAAGTAAAAATTTACCTGGAAGGTATTTTTTTAAGGGGTACTATAAAACATCAAAAAATAGAGGAAATCAAAAATTAAAATTTTTCAAACCGTTCGATTTGGCGTGGAAATTCAAATCAAATTTTTAAGTATTAATTTTTAAAATTTTACATTAAAAATAAAATTTTATTCCGGAAAAAAAAAATATTTTTCTCAAATCTCGGGGGAGGGGGAGGGGGTAATTACCCCCTTTACCCCCTGTATCCGCCCTTGTATTCAATTTACGAGATTGGACTCCCTAGCATGGGTGTACCCAGGATCAAATCTAGGGGGGGGCAGATCATGGTCGTCCAGATTGTGACATAGCTATTTTTTATATAGAGGGGGTAAAGGCTTCGAATTAAAGGCCTAAAAACCGTCGAGTCCTAACAAAAAGAATCATTCCCCGTCGCCAACCACAATTTTGTTTCGTTTCATCACTTTATAAACATTTAATTTTTTTTTTGTTGCTTCTAGGGGGGGGGGCTGCCCCCCCTGCCCCTCGCTGGGTACGCCCATGCTCCCTAGATGACATTTTTATAAGATTTAAATAAAATTCAATACATAGACTCTCAATTGGGCAAATTAGTGAAAAATTACTAGCTGCACCGCCCGCTTTCGGAGGGCTTCTCTTATTAATTTTTAAATTTTTCAAATATGAATTTCCCATGCAATGACAAGCAAGCATGGCATGTTGCGGCTTATTTCTTAATCAATGCCTCAAGCCCACTTTTTACTTTCACGTTCCCGGAAACAAGTTGTGTGCTGTGCCATCACTCACACCAAATTTTTAATTTTCTAAATATATTTTTAATATTTTGATATTGACTTTATTATTTATTAATCCCTCAATATGGCTATGTTCGTTTTGTAATTAAAAATAATAATACCGGAGTTGACTTTTTAATTACAAATTGCATTGAATCTAATTAAAACGAGATTAATATGAATATAAATCACTAGTATCAAGCACATTAGATATTTATTATAATTTACAAGCCACTTGGCATGAAATGGATGCAGAGATTAATATAAATATTACTGTTGACGAGAACATCATTAGGTTAATAAAAACACAATTGAGTCAATTTCATATTTTTGGTTTGTTGTTGTTGTTGTTGTTAGGATGCATTAAATACTTTGATTTTTTCTTTTTTTTTTTTTTAATGTTCCCAACTTTGCGCAAACTATATACTTCACACGCACACAAAACTTGGCCAACTCAAACTTGTAAAAGCAAAATTGCCCTCGACACTAACAAATTTCTATTAAACTGTGTGAAAGTTAACTTTAATCAAAAGCACGATGTAGAAAGTGAAATTTTCTAATTAATTTTCTTTGAGATGAAAAAAAAAAAATAAATAAATAAGATTATCTAATATAAAAATATGATTTAACTTTTCAAAAAAAAATTTTTTTTTTTTTTCATTACTTAAATGATTAAAGTTTGAATTTTATTCTTGGAATCAAAACTTTTAATTATAAATAAATAATAAGTTTACTCTTTACGAATTTCTTATTTTTAATACTTTGTTTCAAATAGAGCCTACGGTCGAGAGATATATAATAATTCTAATTATTTCGTTGGTCCAATACAACTAACTCAAAATAGGAGATTTTTTTAGCGCTTTTCCTTTCCGTTCATAACCGTTGCTTGCGTTATCTGATTCCCGAAATTTTGCACGATTCATCTCAATCATAGAACTCCCCTAAAAATTTAAGGATTTTCCCACTCTCAATACTATTATTAGAAAGAATGAATGAGCAAGCAGCTAGTTATATTTCAATTTATTAATAAACCAGGGCCGACGTTTCGGTCACATATGGGACCATCCTCAGGGCCAGGTTAATGTCTGAAAATATATATAATCCTCGCCAAGTTATATTGGGCATTCACAATTATACGTAGCTTAATCATGATAATGCCTCAAATTTTATTATTGTCATACCATGGACAGAGAGTGAATTTACTCTGAGGATGGTCCCATATGTGACCGAAACGTCGGCCCTGGTTTATTAATAAATTGAAATATAACTAGCTGCTTGCTCATTCATTCTTCTTATTGGATTATCAACACTCAGCTCCTTCAAATACCATTATTATTTTTTGTTCACTAATTCATGGGAAAAACTCCAAGACAGGGCCGGAACTAGGAGATTTTTTAGGGGGGGGGGGTAAAATTTAATTTGCCGCCCCCTCCTTAAAATTTTCTATACAAAATTAATATCATTTTACCTTTTTTTAGTAAATCTTTCTTTAATTGCCGCCCCCCTGATATCTGCCGCCCAGGGCACACGCACCCACTGCCCCCCCCTAGATCCGGCACTGCTCCAAGATGACCCTTTATTGCACCGAAATATTTAAAGAGATGATTCACTCTTGCACGGCCCCCCCCTCTCCACAAATCCAAGATGGCTCGCCTACCCGCGCTCGATCCAGGGGTGATACTGACTTGCACGAAGGCAAGTTGAAGATAATTTGTGCAAAAAACTCAATTTTTTTTTTTTTTTTTTTTTTTTTTGAGTTAGACCGGTCTTGAACTGGACCGACAATTTTATTAATATGGGTAGAAAATCAAAGAGAAGAGCAGCAGTGTTTTTTATTTTTTTATTAATCCCAGCTTCAAGTTTCCTCGGGGGTATATAGGCTAGACTTTGAAGATGATCCCTACCAGGATCGAAACGTCAGCGTTAGCCTGAGATTAATAACAAAAGAAAAAGCCCAGCTGCTCTTCCCTTTGATTTTCTACCCATATTATTCAACAAAACTTTGAAATTACTGGTATTTTATTATTTCTTAAAACAGATCAAGTTTTCTTAATTATTGGAAAAAAAAACAGGAAGAATTGGAAGTAGTAGTCAGAAGTTACTGGATGTTTCAAAAAGAAAATAATTTTTTTTTCATCAATTCTCGAAGGATTACTTTGAAGTTTGCAAGGTGGACGTGCAAATTTTTAAATAATTTTAAACAATTATTTATCAGAAATTTTATTAACTGACAACTGAAAAAATTGCTTATAAAGAAAAATTTTTAAATGTTGTATAAAATAAAATAATGCAATTGTAATAATATGTAATTTCCTGTATTTTAAAGTATATTTGACATATATTCCAGGCCTGATGATGGTCACACTAGATGACCGAAACTGTACATTGCAATCCATTGTCAGCTAATAAAATTTCCGAAAAATAATTGTTTAAAATTATTTAAAAATATGCACGTCCACCTTGCAAACTTCAAAGTAAACCTTTGAGAATTGATGGAATTTTGCTTGAGCTGTTTCTTGAATATAATTTTTTTTCTCTTTTTACCGGATTTTTATTAACTGAGACAACCGTGGAGCATCATTTCGGTTATAAATTATAAAAACAATTTTAGACCTGAGGATTGGTCTCAGATAATAAAGATCCTGTAAAAAGTGAAAAAATTTGTATTTTCTTTTTGTAACTTCCGGTAACATCTGAAGTCATAACTCTTTCTCAAGTGTTTCCTGTTTTTTTCCTATATTTTTCTATTATTATCTGAAATTCATATCGGGGATCACCGTTCATTTACCCGAGGTGTTTTCGGGCACGAAGACACACACTTCAAACCCAACTGGCCTCTGGCCTTAGCCATCTACCGACGCCCCGTGAAGTGATGAACTATTAAATTAATTTGAAATGCAAAAAGCCATTTGTTTATTTGGTTCAAAAATAACGTAAAAATATCAAAGTATTATTTTAACAAGAGTAAAGGGAAAGTGCTCGATGGCATATTTCGCCAGCTTCTAGTTGCGATTGCTCTTCGTTCTCCTCGTAGTGCGTTCATAAAAGCGAGAGCCTTGAGAGCATCTCTCCTTCCCTCTCTGATCAATTTTCTCTTGAGAGTTTCCAAGGGAAATAATAAATTTATGTTTCCTTGAAATGGTTTCGCGAATTTCCACTATTTTATACTTTTGGCGTTTCATGTAAGAAGATATTTTTAAAATAGATGAAATTTTCGGAATAATTAGATTCATTTTGGTAATTGTTATAGCTTATAATTATTCGTTAATATTAATAATTACATAGTGTGAGTTTTTGAATTTTTTAAAAATATTTCAGGTTCAGGAAATCTCAAATGAGCAACGCAGCTAGTCGTTTTTTCAATTTTTTTTTTTTTTTTTTTTTTTTTTTTAAACATTCACACTTTTTTCTCATTCACACTCACATTCACACAGTCTTCTCGGCAACTTAGGCCATTTAAGACTTTAAACGATATCCCTTAATGAGTATTATACATATTGGGGTCCAGGCATTTTTATTTAAGTCATTTGGTATCCAAATGCCTTAAATAAAATTATCGGACTGCCTGGGGTCCGAACCCGCGACGTTCGGTATAGAAGGTAGACACGCTACCAACTACTCCAAGCCCCGTGGGCTTTTCAATTTTTATTTAAATGTAAAGTGTAAAAATGTAAAAATAAAAATTGAAAAAACGACTAGCTGCGTTGCTCATTTGAGATTTCCTGAACCTTAAATCATCAGTAACTGTAAAATCATTTATGATGACACATTAATTTTTATTAAATCTTTCAAACTAGTGTTTTTAATTTCATTTTTTTTTTTAAAGTTTCGCGGTTGATAGTTTAAATTTAACATATTATTTCATTAAAATTTACCCCCATTGATTGGCCTTAGGCTGGAGGGGCAAATAAATAAAAAAAAAGTTTAAATTTAACTTAATCAAATGAATGTGAAATGTAAATATATTTTAATTAAAATCCATTATTAATATAATTAAATAACTTTTGCGCCCCTGGGCTATACCGGAAGTTCAGAGGTAGAGAACTCACCTTTTATGCCAAATTCACTTTCGCCTTATCTTTTCATAGGCCCAATGTTAATTTCCTATAGGGATTTGTATGTTAATTTCGATTCAAAAGGGGGTCCCCTTTGGAACTTTTTACAAAATAAAATTTTTTTTTCCAATTCTTATGAAATTTTGTATTTATTTAGGATTCTCTATTGTGTATAAAATGTCCAAATATGAGATTAAAAATTTTGGAAAATAACCATAGTTTATTTGAAGCAGTCAACATTTAAAATGCAAGTTTGAAACTAAGGTGCTATCGGAAACTAAATATATCTCGACACAAAAAATCTGGTGTGACCAGCACAGTGCGCAACTTTCTCTTACCAGATTTTTTTTGAGTTACTCCATATCCCGTATAAATCTTATAAAGAGAGATTTGATAAAATTCAAAAAATATAAAGTAGAGATATTTGACTAATAATTCATAAGCTGGCCAGGATACCTTTTGGATTATAAATGAGTTTCGTTATTCTTCTTTTTTTTTTAATGCATTTCATCACATGGGAGTTTTAGAATAAAAATAATACGAACGCAAATTAAAACTGGGAAATTAAACTTTTGTCCGTTATTTAATTTAAATCTATTAAAAAATTCATTAAGCTTGAAAGCTTGACCTAAAAGAGAAAAAGAATAACTCTTCCATTTTTTCCCATTTGAAACGCAGTCGCAAATTTGAAGTGCTTTTCTGATTCAATTGATGTTATTTGCAGTACAGAACAGTGGACAGTGGAGGCGGAATAAATATCAGGGGTTTAAATCCTTCAGGGTTCTATCATAAATGCTTTCGGCATCTGAGGCCATTTAGTTGAGTGAATTAGTTGCCAAATCAATTGAAATATATTTTTGTCGCTTTCAACGGGAAGACAACCAGAAGCGAGTTCTCTATCGGTTTGTTCAGGGCCTAAATATTACTTAAATAAAAAGGAATTACAAATTATAAGTAAAAAATATTCAGAAAGTAGATTAGTAAAGTACTAGTAGTCTTTGGCGGATTTTATTATAAAATCCTACGAAATGAGTTCTTAGCTTGAGTATAAAATAGATTTTTTTTTTTAGGATTTCTCAAAATTTCCTTCATCGATTTTGAATCATATCACTTAGTATTTTTTGAAAATTTTTTGGCATTGGAAACTTTCTTCTTTTTCATTAAACGGATATTTTAATTTTATTATTTAAATTTATTTCAAATAACAATGAAAAAGTTTCTGTAGACTATAAATTGGATATCGGAGACGTAGGAACTAAGGAAATTAAATAAAAAACTTTTATTTAATTAATTAATAGTCAACATTTCGGTCTCAAATAAAAAAATTATATATAATCCAATGAAAACAAAAAACTTTAATGTTAATTTTCTCAAAACTCGGAGGCTGGCGCTTGACACACTAATAGGTAACAGGACCCATTTAAATGTCCTGATAAAGATCGTGATTAACGACCGAAACATTGACAGACAATTAATAATTAAGTTAATAAAAAGTTTAATTTTATTTCCTTAGCTGCTACGTCTCTTATATCCAAATTTATTCAATTCGAAAAAAAAATGCCACGAGAATTGTTTTTTTTTTTTTTTTTACTTCTCTTACATCTACATATGTTAACCAGACGGAAGCCCCGCCTTCGGCGGGGCTTTCCGTCTAGCCCCAGGGGGCTGCGCCCCCTAGACCCCCTTGCGCGCCTACTTATATATATACCGGTACATACATTTTCCCTTTTCATTTTTATATGTAGAGATTATTTTAGCGGTTAATTATTCATGAACTTAGATTTTTTGTGAATCATATCCTTTCCGGGACTCTCCCGGTACACAGACAAAAAAATTTACGCCGATATTTTAGAATTCAAAATGTAAATAAATAAAAAAAATCGTAAACATGGGTAAATATTTATATTTTGTTACCATGGCGCTATCCCTGAGGCCTGATTGGTTGTTTCCCACACATCGGACACCCTCTTAGCCTTTTTTATATATAAGTATGATATATATAGAGAGAGAAAGTACCGGTATTGGATTCACGTCAAAAATTCGATGTCGAGATTTTGATGGATATACACTGTTTCGAGGTCCCCTGAATCAAAAAAAGGGGTTTTTAACTGACATGGTCTGTAAATGCCCAGGTTCGATTTTAATCACGAAAGAATTTGGGCTATGGGGATGAAATTTTATATTTAAATTAGACCCCCCTAGTGTGAAATAAGCTTTTAAACAAAATCGGTCGAAAAGTACTAGTACTTTACTGGGGAACTTTTTTTTCAGTTTTTTACTTTCGGTGTTAGAGAAAGTTATGTGTAATCGTAAAAAAATTCGACTTCGAGATTTTGATGTTTCTCCACGTTTTAGACCTCCTCCTGAGTCCAAAAAAACCATTTTGGGCATTAAGTCTGTGTGTGTGTGTGTGTGTGTGTGTGTGTGTGTGTGTGTGTGTGTGTGTGTGTGTGTGTGTGTGTGTGTGTGTGTGTGAAACACGATTGGCTTAAAAACTATAGCAAATTCATTTGTGGGGAATCAGTTGTTTATATTATAAACTTTTTTTAATGACACCTGTATGATTTTGTTTTGATTTTTTATCAAAATTAACGAAAATTTCCTATTTCTTCTTTTGATTATTTCAAAAACTATTCAGTTTTCGGGAAAAAAATGTCAAAGAATATAAAACCTTTTAAAAATAGGAGTATTTGATCATAAATATAACAAAAAAAAATTTCAAAATTTTGGAAAAAAACTTTTGAAGTGAAGTACTACTTCCAAGTGACGTTGATAGAAATCTACAATTTTAGTGTAAGGAGTATATACCAAATTTCATCGATCTAGCTGCTTTGGTTTTTAAGCAATCGTGTTTACACACACACCCAGACGTAATTCCAAAAGAATATACGAGAAAGTCTTCGGGGAAGTCAATCCCCATAT
>JAKCPI010020290.1:0-23395 GCA_023213315.1 Euborellia annulipes | reverse complement strand
TTTTTATTTATTTAGAGGGTAATTTGAGTTTAAGTGTGGAATGACCGATCAAACCATTGACGCTAAACACTCCTACTCAAGGGCGGTCCCAGAGGGGGGTGGCCAAGGGGGTCGTGACCCCCCCCAAAATCTTTCTTTTTTTTTTTAACACACACTTTTTCCCCACTCACTCTCCCATACACACAATCTTTTCGGCAACTTAGGCCATTTAAGACTTAAAACGATACTCATATTTGATTAATATATATTTATTGGGGTCAAGGCCCATTTAATTATACTATAAAAAAAAAAAAAAAAAAACAGTGACCCCCCCAAAATGTAAGGCTAGGACCGCCCTTGCTCCTACTCCTATCTAATGAATCCAGGCTTGGAATAGAATTTACCCAGCAAAACCCACTTTTTTTTGGATTTTTAAATTAAAAAAAAAAAAAAAAAAAAAACTGTTATTTGGGTGGGGAGTTATTGTTTTTTGGGTTATTTCGGTTTTGTTTTACTTTTTCTTAATTAATCTATTTTAATCTGGAAGTTTATTCGTAGATCCTGCAGGGTAATTTGAATTTGAAACAAATGAATGTTTTAAATTTTATAATTTATTGCTTATTGTACTGCTGTATTCTGTACAGTAGACTCTAATTTACAGTAATCTTCCAGATTAAAATAGATTAAACAATTTCTTGTATAAATCCAGTTTTCTTTTTCTTAATTATATGTAAAATATATTTCATCATTACTATATATAAAGCGCTAGCAACTAACTTCCTGTCCCTGAGTGTATGTGCCTGTTCTTTCGCTGATTGGCCAGATTTATAGGAAATGAAGCCAGCGAGGGAAATTTAAAACTTTAAGTCAGAGAAGGACTTTTCAATTTTTTTTTTCATTTATGAAACTACCCTTTTTAACTCCACCCCCTGGTAGAATTTCTGCCCCTTATGCTAGTTGTCAAAAGTTCGCATTCCGTCTCATGCAAAATTATTTCATTTGAAATGGCTTTCAAAAGACATGTCTAAATGACCACCGATGCCGAAAAAAGCTTTAAATAAATAGCTAAATATTTTTCGAGATCTATATATTTGAATAAGATAATAGTATTCAAAATACCTCGATTCGGACTTAACTAGTCATAGATATATTTAGCAAGACTGTGAGTGTTTTTTTATTGATGAGGCCAAACATCCCATGGCCCCCGGGAATCGAACCCAGGATCTCCGCCTTTCCGGGGCATAGGCGTGCTATCCATTGCACCAGGCCACCGGACCCTCGACCTGCACCAATAAAACTCACTTCCCCTTATATGCAGTTAGTCGCGCAAGTTACTAACTCGTAACGAAAACGTGAAAAACTTTAAAGAAAAATTTTCCACTTATGCGCCGGTGGCCTGGTGCAATGGATAGCACGCCTATGCCCCGGAAAGGCGGAGATCCTGGGTTCGATTCCCGGGGACCATGGGATGTTTGGCCTCACCAATAAAAAACACTCACATGTCTTGTTAAATATATCTATGACTCAGTTAAAGTCCGAATCGAGGTATTTTGAATACTATTATCTTATTCAAATATATAGATCTCGAAAAATATTTAGCTATAACTTAACCCCGCTGCCCTCAGGGCTTTGCTGCTTACAGTAGTGTGTTAGAGCAGATCCAGATATCTGTCCCTCTACTGGTTAACCAAGCGGCGCATAAGTGGAAAATTTTTCTTTAAAGTTTTTCACGTTTTCGTTACGAGTTAGTAACTTGCGCGACTAACTGCATATAAGGGGAAGTGAGTTTTAAATAAATTTTAAATGACTTGCATGAAGATCTGGGACCAAAATGATAATTTGTAAATGGAACTGTTAATTATTGTAAATTACAATAATTCCTTCATCTCAAAATCGATATAATTAGATAAATTCTTACATTGTTTAAATTTTTTAAGTCATTTTATTAATAAAATTATCAATTTTTTGATTTTGCACGAAATGTTTTAACTGCATGAAAGGATAGTTTTAATTAGGAACCGACCGAATATTCGGTTTCGGTTACGGTTTCGGCCAGTTTCGGCCAAAAATCATGGTTTCGGCCAAAAAGTAGCCGAAACTTGAGTCTTAAAAAAAAAAGGTCAAATGATTTGCGCTTGAAGGAGAAAAAAATTTTTTTGTCTCCCTAAAAAAAAGGTAAAATGATTTTCACGGAGGGGAAAAAAATTTCAAAAAAAAAAAAAATATAAATTTTTTATAGGAAATACAAGTTTCGGTTTCGGTTACGGTTTCGGCCGAAACTAAGGTTGAGGCCGAATATTCGGTTTCGGTTCGCTGAAAATCTTGTTTCGGTCGGACCCTAGTTTTAATGCATGAAACATAGATATTTATTGCACGAAAATACGGTCTCTGAATAATAATAAATTCATTTTTAACTTTAAAGGATGCCCTCGGGGCTTGGTGTAGGGGTTAGAGTGCTAACCTCGTATACCGAACGTCGCGGGTTCGGACCCCAGGCAGTCCGATGATTTTATTTAAGCCATTTGGATACCAAATGACTTAAATAAGAATGCCTGGACCCCCAATATGTATATTAATCAATAACGGATATCGTAAATGTCTTATATGGCCTGAGTTGCAGAAAAGACAGTGTGAATGTGTGTGTGAGTGTGAGTGTGAATGAGAAAAAGTGTGATTGTTTAAAAAAAAAAAAAAAAAAAAAAAAAAAAACTTTAAAAGATTATTGGGACAGATGATTAGCTGTATTTGCTTGATAACAAAAAAATTAATTTCCATAATTTTTTTAATAAGCCATTAAAAAAAATTATAACTTTCTGTCCCAATATCCTTCCTTGCCTTCTGATTAAAGTTTTTTCATATTTCCCTCTTTTAAAAATATTGAATTGGTTGACTAAACTCAACCACTCTCGAGCATATCAGGCAATTGTGGCGTCAAATGTTACTTAAAAACATATCTGTTAAATGTTTTAAATAAGGTGTTTAAAACTTTCCTCACTATTTTGTTAGTAAACTTGTTAGCTACCACCACTATATAGATTTCAAAATCTCATTAATAAATTTCTTTCTTTTCTTTTATCACCCTCCCTGCCCCTTTTTACTTTTTCTTACCTATGTATATATGTAATATATATATAGAGAGAAAGTATTGGATTCATGTCAAAAATTCGATGTTGAGATTTTGATATATCTTCACGTTTTGAGGTCCCCTGAATCCAAAAAAGTGGTTTTCGCGACATGGTCTGTCTGTGTGTGTGTGTGCTGTGTGTGTGTGTGTGGGTGGGTGGGTGGGTGGGTCGTGTGTGTGTTCAATTTTAAGCATGAAGGAATTGAGCTACGAGGTTGAAATTCTATATTTAAGTTAAACACCCCCCGGGACCGGAAAAATAAGCTTTTAATCAAAATCGGCCAAAGTGTACTAGTACTTTACTGATGTACTTTTTCAGTTTTTTTCGATTTTCTCAAAATTTGCTCCAACGATTTTTTTTTAAATTCAAAAATCAATTATTTTTTAGATTCTCTTTAAAATGTATATTCTCATTTTGTGATTGAAATCTTCTGAAGACCACTTTACTCTTGTATTTCATAGGAAAGATAGGAGAAATGGTTGCCATGGTAACAAATATAAATATTTTCCCATACTTATAAATTTTACATCTGAATTCAAATGTTCCGTACTGTCGGGAACTAAATATATGTCGACACAAAAAATCTGGTGTGACAAGCACAGAACTCAACTTTCGATTACCGAAGGTAAGAGAAAGTTGTGTGCTGTGCGCCAGTCACACCAGATTTTTTAATAATAAAATTATATTCATATTAATATTTAATCTTCAATATATAGTCATAACTTTATTAAAACTTTATCATTTATTAGATATAATTTAATTTATATTTTTTTTTTCCAAAGTTCATAAAAAAAAAACTTCCTTTTAGTATTCATCTCATAGTTTGAAGGGAGGATAGGGGAGGGGGATATTAATCCCCCTGAAAGTAACAACTTTTTTTTTTTATACTTTATCACCTCTACAAAGATAAAAATGCACCAATAAACATAAAAATCGAATCGGGTGGAAAAAAAAAAAGAAAAATGATAGAAATAGTAGGTATTTTATTAAAAATTATAGCTATCATAGTTATAAAATAGATAAAACGATTTTTAAAGGTGTCAAAGTTTTTTTTTTTTTTTTCTATTCCATTTGAACGAGTTTCAAAATAGCTCTGATATTTATTCCTATGAGATGGGAATTATTTTACTACTGCTCTCTTAAACTTTGCAAATAAATATATGGTATTTAAGGGCCAAGTAGGAGTAGCCTCTAAATTTCATTTTTTTTTGTTTCCCGCCAATATATTGGGTATGGGAATAAGTTTTAAGGTTGTTCGGATAGTACCCCGTAAGTCATAATAGAATCTAAATTTTTTTTTAAATAAAATTAAAAATTTGAATGCCAAAATTCCTTATTATAATTTAGTCGTGACCTATCAGAGTTTATAATTGTATTAAGTTAATAATTTAATTACCAAAAATAATAAATGAATGACTTTTGACTTGAGCAGTTTTTCACGTAATATAGAACTGGCAACATTGCATTCATCAGCTGTCTATTTTAAATCTTAAACGCCTTCAATTTTATTTTATTTAATATATTACAATGTTTAATGCAAATCAGTTTAAATACAATGGACGATTTGCGAGAAAAAATATCTTAAAATGGAAAAAAAATGTAACTGACAGCGAGAAATGAGTATTATTTTATGCGACGTTGCTAGACTGGTCTGAGTCTCGTGACTTCCTTATTTTTTAATATTGGCGGCTGTCATTTTGGAAAATTTTTTGACTTTCATGTTAAAATATCTTTAAAAGCCTTCGGCAGAAACTTTTGATTTTATTTTTAACGTATTCCTCGGAAGTGAATTGATAAAATGTAAGTTTTTTTGTTTTTGTATCAGATGCAGAGTGGTCTATATAATTCGATATGTGTGCGTTTCGTCGATATTCCCCATAGAGACTACATGTTAAATTTCCATTTTTTTAAAATTATTTACACGATAACCCTGCGTCAGATCTGCTTCAAAATTTAATTTTAATATTGATATTTAGATCACAGACAGACCATGTTGCGAAAACCACTTTTTTGGGGGTCCGTAAAACGTGTATATCCATCAAAATCTCGACATCGAATTTTTGACATGAATCCAATACTTTCTCTCTATATATATTAAGGTAAGAGAAAGTAAAAATTATAGGTATATTCATTGCTATCAATATGTAGACTTGACCAAAGGCCTCTACGTCACAAGATTGAATTGTTTCTACTCTCTACTTTCCCCTTATACCATAAAATAGTGGGGGGGAAATTAAATTTAAAAAAAAAGACATTTTTAGAATTCTACAATTGATGAGACAAAAGATGTAAGATGGCTTAGATGAAGGACGCAAAGGGAATTTGTATATTTTATTTCTAAAAAGAAAAAGAGGGGGGGGGACAAGTCAAAGAGGTCAAAATTCATGACTTGCTTGTCCTTCTCGTTTCCCCGGGAGGAATCTTATTTTGAAACAAGTTTTTTTTTTCTTTCTTTTTCTTTTTCGTTCTTTCTTTATAGAATAGAATGCAAATCCCGAATTATTTATTGATTCTGCGGTCACTTCCAGAAACTGCCAACTAAACTTTAAGATGAATTATGATCCAAATGTCAGTTTCGATTTGATCTTGCTAATTTACAAGCAGAAGATGGTACGAGACAAATTGAATTCTAGAGATCCAATTTGTAAATCTTTTTACTTTCTCTTACGTCTATATATGTTAATATATATAGAGAGAAAGTATTGGATTCATGTCAAATATTCGATGTCGAGACTTGATGGATATACACGTTTTGAGGTCCCCTGAATCCAAAAAAGTGGTTTTCGCGACATGGTCTGTCTGTGGGTGTGTGTGTGGGTGAGTGTTCAATTTAAAGCATGAAGGAATTGTGTTATGATGCTGAAATTTTATATATAAGTTAGACACCCCCCTAGAGCGTGAAAATAAGCTTTTGAACAAAATCGACCAAAGAGTACTAGTACTTTACTGATGTACTTTTTCAGTTTTTTTCGATTTTCTCAAAATTCGCTCCATCGATTTTGATTAAAATTCAAAAATCAATTATTTTTTAGATGCTCTTTAAAATGTATATTCTCATTTTGCCGTTGAAATCTTTCGAAGACCACTTTACTCTTGTACATCATAGAAAAGATAGGAGAAATGGTTGCCATGGTAACAAAATATAAATATTTTGCATGTTTACAAATTTTACATCTTGTATATCGTCGGAAACTAAATATATCTCGACACGAAAAATCTGGTGAGACAAGCACAGAACGCAACTTTCGATTACCGAAAGTAAGAGAAAGTTGTGTGCTGTTCGACAGTCACACCCGATTTTTGTATATATATATATATATCAGAGAGAGTAGCTTATAACGAGATTTGAAAAATTAAATTTTTTTTTTTAAATTAAATAATATTATTATAATTATGATAACTTTTGTATATAATAAATAATTTTACGTAAACGTGTGATGTGATATTTTTCAAAAACATGGTTTATTCATTAATTTTAAAATGTTTTAATTCCATTAATAGACTCTCTCTCTCTCTTTCACACTAAATAATCTGATATGAGATCGCTATCGATTAGCATTAAAAAAAAGAGGATTAATTTTTGTTGTCAATTAAATTTTGATTTATTAACAAGCTGTAAAACTTTCCTGTCTCTTGGTAAACCACAGTGTAGTAACAAGGGTATGAAGCGCCTATGGCAAGTGTCTAACTTGCCCCCCCTCCCCCTCCCCCCATAATCTAGTGTTTCCTAATCTTTTTTTGAGGCCAAGTTCCTTCTTTTTAAAGTTATTGTGCTCCCTATATACACATTTTGTAATATATATATAGAGGCATGTTGAAAACTGAGAACCATATTTATTTAGTAATTGAAGATTTGAATCATTTTAAATTATTTTAAAAATTATATTTTATCAATTTAAAAATTGAATAATTAAATCTCACAATTATTTTTTTATAATTCGTCATATATATTAAATTTCAACTTTTCTATTTTTGTCGTCAGGGTTTGTGACGTCATGGTTTGTAACGCGACATGCTGATAGAAGAGCGAAAAAATTTGAGAGGATCAAATAGAAGTTTCACTTAAAAAAAAAAAACATAACATTTTGCTTAATGATTGTAAATATTATATGTATGAATCCTCAAATTTGAATTCAATTTAGTTGAAATGGAGATTGATTTTCTTTTCTGATCTACTGAAATTAAATTTTAAATATATATAAGCCTGCCCATTGATTCATCAATCAGTAAAACGTCATAAACTTTATTGGAAATAATACCAAATTTTGTATACTTGGTAATTACAATCGTTTTTACTTTCTCTTACTGTATCTCTGTATACTGTATATTTAGAGAGAAAATATTGGCTTCATGTCAAATATTCGATGTCGAGATTTTGAGATTCCAAAAAAGTCCCTCAACTGTCTGTGAACAAAATATCTCAAAAATGAGAAGAGCTAGGAGGTTGAAATTCTATATTTAAGTTAGGCAACCCCCTGCGAAGCTTTTGAACAAAATTGGTATAAAACTACTAGAATTTTACTGATGTACTTTTAAAGTGCCCCATTTTCCTCTCTACAGCATGTCGCGTTACAAGCCGTGACGTGAAAGGCCGTGACGCTAAAAGCCATGACGACAAAAATAGGAAAGTTGAAATTTAATATATATGACGAATTTTAAAAAAATAATTATGAGATTTAATTATTCAATTTTTAAATTGATAAAATATAATTTTTAAAATAATTTAAAATGATTCAAATCTTCAATTACTAAATAAATATTGTTCTCAGTTTTTAACATGCGTCTATTGATTTCCCATTTTCCAATTATTGAGTTAAGATTAATAACAAAAAATATCCTTAATTGAATAATTTTCTGAAAATTTGTCTGACTTTCAGTTAAACGCCTACGATCTGAAAAAAAGTTTCACTTGCATCGTGCTTTCATAAAACCACACAATCTTCTTTTTTTTTGTTTTTCTCAAAATTCCCTTTAATGATTTTGATTAAAATTCAAAAATCAATTATTTTTTATATGCTCTTTAAAATGTATGTTCTCATTTTGTCTTTGAAATCTTTTAAGACACTCTTTACTCTTGTAATTCATAATAAAGATAGGAGAAATGGTTGAAATGGTAATAAAATATAAATATTTTACCATATAAATTTTACATTGAATTTTAATATATCGGCGGAAACTAAATACATGTCGACTCAAAAAAATCTGGTGTGACAAGCACAGAATACCACTTTCTATTACCGAAGGTTGTGCGACCAGTCACACCAGATTTTTGCTTTTTTTTTTTAGAAGAATATTTTAATTAAATTTCTAAAGTTTAGACATATTAATTAATATAAAATTTTTTGTATTTTTTTCCCAAGATGGACATTTTATATTCTAATTTTTAGATAGATATAAAAGAGAATGGATAGAAAAAAAAAAAGAATCCTCTACTCAGCATATTTTTATCATTACCGTAATATATATTGTATTAAGTCTGACAAAGGGACTGTACTCTATAGCTCTTTAAAATTAATTTGACAAGCCTTTATTTTAAAGCTATCAAAATCATACAAAAAAAAAAAAAAAAAAAACATCGCGACAAAGAAAATTAAAAAGCAAAAATTAAATTACAAACCGGTAAGTTGTTTAATTACGTTCTCTATTATCTGAAAAGTTTTTTTTTCTCCTCTCTCTCTGTCTCTCTTTCACTTATGCAATTTTCCTTCAAAAAAAAAATTGAAATAAATTTATCCAAAATGGCTCTATCCTACGTATATTTAATTAAAATATATTCAAAGGTAAAAAAAAATATTTAAATGAATATTATTAGCTTTTTTTTATTTCAATAAAAAAATAAAAGTCTGCTGTGACTGGTCGCACAGCAAATTTCTCTTGCCTTTAGAAATTGATTGTTGTGTTCTATGCTTGTCACACCAGTTCGTGTCGACATATATTTAGTTTCCGCCGATATATTTGAATTGAAGATGTAAAATTTATAAGTGTGGGAAAATATTTATATTTTGTTACCATGGCAACCATTTCTCCTATCTTTTCTATGGAGTATAAGAGTAAAGTGGTCTTCAGAAGATTTCAATCACAAAATGAGAAAAAACATTTGAAAGAGCATCTAAAAAATAATTGATTTTTGAATTTTAATCAAAATCGTTGAAGCGAATTTTAAGAAAATCGAAAAAAGCTGAAAAAGTACATCAGTAAAGTACTAGTACTTTTTGGCCAATTTTGATTAAAAGCTTATTTTCCCGGTCTAGGAGGGTACAAAACTTAAATATAAAATTTCAACCTCCTAGCTCAATTCCTTCATACTTAAAATTGAACTCACCATGTCGCGAAAAGTACTTTTTACTTTCTCTTACCCTATTTGAATTCAGGGGACCTCAAAACGTGTATATCCATCAAAATCTCGACATCGAATTTTTGACATGAAACCAATACTTTATATATACTGTATTAACATATATAGGTAAGAGAAAGTAATAATGTATAAATAGATAATGTATTTCATATTAAATAAATTGTTCATTAAAGGTAGGCAGGAGCAGCCATTCAATAGGCTTTGAATGCAGATTCTAATCACCAGGCGTTTCGGTTCATAATTATTTTTTCACGAGTCATCTTCAGTCTTTGTTAAAAACATATACATAATATTTTATTTGTATATACATATATATTTCTAGGCCTACAAAACAAAAGAATTATACAAATTTAATTTAATAAATTTTCTTGTATTTTAATAAATTTTATTATAAAAATAAAATTAAATTTATTTAATGAAATTATTTAATTTAATAATTGGGAGCCGTAGCTCAGTGAGAAGACATTAGCCTCTCGCACCGGAGTCCCGGGTTCGCTTCCCATCCCAAGCGGGAAAAATTTATTTCATTTGATTTGACTACAAATCATTTGAAATAAATAGGGATGGGGTCTAAATGGCCTTAGATGCCGAGAAGGACCTTAAAAAAAAAAAAAAAAAAATTTAATAATTCTTTTATTATGTAGTCTTATATTATACAAATAAAATATTAATGAAATATAATTATTATACAATAAAAATAAAACAAAAATTTTTATAATTATTTTGTTATTTGTATACAAATAAAAAAAATTATGTGTATGTTTTTAATAAAGCCTGAAGATGGCTCTTAAATAAAAGAACAGAAACGACCCCGGTGATTAAAACCTGCTCTTATTGGCTGCTCATTCCTTCCACTCTTTAAATCATCACCGCCACTCAACTACTTTGGAAAAGATCAATAAATTGTAGATTGTCACAATTTTTCTATTGGTATTGTTAGAAAATTTATTTAAAATAAACTTTACTTTTTTTCGGTTCTCTAAATAAAATATTGATGACTATTTACGAAGAAAAAAATGACATCTTGTGTTTTTTTTTGTCCCCTCCAACTTTTAAATGTAAGGTTTAGGTAAATGAGTATGTAAAATAATACAATAAATATTTACTCATAAAAGGTTTTGGCTACAAAAAAAGAAAAAAATATCCATCTTTCTTTTGACAAGAGGAGAAAAAAAAGTAGAGAAATAACACCTGAAGGGAAATGTTTTTTATTTATTTATTAATTCAATTCAACCTTCATTTGAGATAAATGATCCAAAAGAGTGATGAAGAGAGAGCATCCTATTAAAAATAATAATCTTTTTTCTTTTAATTTTTACTTTCTCTTACCTAGGTATATATGTTATTATATATATAGAGAGAAAGAATTGGATTCATGTCAAAAATTCGATGTCGAGATTTTGATGGATATACACGGTTTGAGGTCCCCTGAGTCCAAAAAAGTGGTTTTCGCGACATGGTCTGTCTGTGTGTGTGTGTGAACAAAATATCTCAAGAACGAAAAGAGCTAGGAGGTTGAAATTTTATATTTTAGTTAGGCATCCCCATGGCACGTGACACGAAGCTTTTGAACAAAATCGACCAAAGAGTACTAGTACTTTACTGATGCACTTTATCAGTTTTTTTCGATTTTCTTTAAATTCGCTTCAACGATTTTTATTAAAATACAAAAATCAATTATTTTTTAGATTCTCTTTCAAATGTATATTCTCATTTTGCGATTGAAATCTTCTGAAGACCACTTTACTCTAGCACTTCATAGAGATGGGGTTGCCTTGGCAACAAAATATAAATATTTTGCCATACTTATAAATTTTACATCTTGAATTCTATTATATCGGCAGAAACGAAATATATGTCGACACGAAAAATCTGGTGTGACAAGCACAGAACACAACTTTCGAATACCGAAGGTCTGAGAAAGTTGTGTGCTCTGCGACCAGTCACACCAGATTTTTTTTTCTTGTTTGTTTATTTTTTAAATCAACTAGCCCGTTTTCGGCGGGCTTGGCTTCTAACCAGGAGGTGAAAATAGTTTATTTAATTGATTTTTATTTTATTTTTTAGCAATTGAATACTTTCTCACTATATATTACTTTTTTTTTTTTTTTTTATTTCGCCCGTTTAGCCACGCGCCATTGGGCCAAAATGTTTACAAAATAGATACATAAAAATTAACATAAACCATACAAAATTAATACAATATAAAACAGAACGCAAGTAAAGTTAATACAATAAAAATACAAAACAAAAACAAAATTAATACAATAACAAAACAAAACAAAAACAAAATTAATACAATAACAAAGCAAAACAAAAGCAAAATCAATACAATTACAAAACAAAACCAAAACAATATAAATACAATATTAAAGCAATAAGAAAACAATATAAAAACAATATTAAGGGAAAACTAGAATCTATGAATAATAAGAATATATGTAAAAATGTCTAAAATTGTATTTGTGAGTTGTTGATGAATTTCATGAGTGGCTTGATGATGTGAAGATCTGTAGATTTTAATAAGTTTCGGAGAGTCGGAGGGTCTCGGAAATTGGGTTGGATGGATGGCCTGGAGGAATTTTCTTCTTTCCGTGGAATTTCGAGGGCATTGAAAAATTAAGTGTTCAGGGGTTTCTGGGCTGAGGGCACAATTGCAGAACGGGGAGGCTATGATTGAGAATCTATAGAGGTGTTGTTTGCAGATGGTATGGTTTATTCTAAGCCTGTTGATTGTGGTGATTTCTTGACGGGATAAATCTGAAAGTGATTTGAACCATGGTTGCCCCGGCTTGTTTTTAATCGCTGCTAGTGCCGCTCCTTTTATCTGCGAGGATTCAGACCATAGGTGAGCCCAGTTTTGGTAGAAACTTATATTACTTATATTACTTATAGAGGTAAGAGAAAGTAAAAAAAAAAATTATTTTAGTGTTAATTATTTATGGTAATCCCTTAAAAAACGTGTCAGTCTTTAACTAGATGAGAAACATGTCCGATTTGTATTTATATGTCTTTTATATTTAAAGGAGAAAGAGCGAAAGAGAGAGAGAGAGAGAGAGAGAGAGAGAAGGCAAACGAGAGAGCGTGGACTCTAAACGAGGTCATAAACATATTGGAATTTGATATCAATTTGTTTTGATTATAACGCGGCTCGTTGGTCTAGCCCCTGGGTATGATTCTCGCTTAGGGTGCGAGAGGTCCCGGGTTCAAATCCCGGACGAGCCCGAGGGATTTTTTTTTAATTATTAGCCCTCAATAAGGTCAAACCGAGAGCTGCTTTTAACATAACTAGGGCTAAGAATCCAACCAGTGAATATCGATCCATTTTTTTTAACAAAATTTGTATAACTAGAATTCATTAAATTTGAAAAAATGTGAATGCATGAACATATGAGTATATAAAATCAAAAGATGAGTTTTAATTTAAAACGAATGGAATAAAACCAGAATGATTGACAACTGTTGATCACTCTGATGGATTTTATTTAAGTCTCCTTTTGATCAAAAAATATATATATTCTTCTATATTTATCTAATTCATAATTATAAATACATTTAGCGTCAAAAAAGAAGGATAACATTTTGTTGCTTAAGAAGACCTGTTCTAACGATAGTGTAATTTATTAAACATTTAAAATGAAATATTCTAAACATTTCTAAGTAAATTTAACACAAATCCATATCGTTTTAATAAATAATTAGAATTTAATTAAAACAAAGACAAAAAATGGCGAAATTTTTTTTATTTAACGCCATATTTCTAAAATTTTAATATAATAATTCCATTTCCGGTTTATTTTTGTCTATTTTACTTGAAATTCTTATGCACATATATTGTGACGTTTTCGTGTGCCGCACAGGTCTACACTTGTTAATTTACGGCGAAAATATTTTCGTCGAACGCTTTCGGTGAAAATATATTTAAGTGTGGATCCACCTTTAGAATTCAACATGTAAAATTTATTAGTATGGGAAAATATTTATATTTCGTTACCATGGCAACCATTTTTCCTATCCTTCTAGAATTACATTGATTAAAGTGGTCTTCAAAAGATTTCAATGGCAAAATGAGAATATACATTTTAAAGAGCATCTAATAAAATTTTTAATCAAAATCGTTGGAGCGAATTTTGAGAAAATCGAAAAAACTGAAAAAGTACATCAGTAAAGTACTAGTACTTTTTGGTCGATTTTGTTCAAAAGCTTCGTGTCACGTCCCATGGGGGTGCCTAACTTAAATATCAAATACTTTAAATTGAACACACACACACAGACAGACCATGTCGCGAAAACTACTTTTTTGGATTCGGGGGACCTCAAAACGTGTATATCCATCAAAATCTCGACATCGAAATTTTGACATGAATCCATTACTTTCTCTCTCTATATATATATTAACATATAAATATAGGTAAGAGAAAGTAAAAAAAATATTCCACTATTTTTGACGCGCAGTGTATTTATAGACTATATACGATCGAGAAAATGTGGCGAATACCGCACGAAGTTTAAAAGTGAATTATTAAAAAATAAAAAAACTGACTATGGATTTTGTCTAATTTCATCCCTGACTGCCATTGACCTGGGCTCATTTGTTAAATAGACCATATAACGTCAACGAGGTTTTGAAAAGACACAAATCGGAGATCATAAAACATTCCAGAACATACACATTCAGATTTTTCGTTGCAAACCTGCAGATTAATCTTATCTTGTACTCTATAGCCACCTATTCAACACTTTTTTAACAAATGTAAGTAAGATGATCTAGAACAGTGATTTTCAAAGTGGTCTATATCGACCCCCAGGGGTAGTTGACGACGACGACGACGACGACGACGGCCTACAAGGGGTCCATATGAGAGAAAAAAAATTCAATAGTCGATATTGCGAGAAAGTTTTTAATTGCTTTTCCAATCTTCTAATTAAAAAAAGAAACAAACACATTAACCGAAGAGATTTAAAATTAAACCTCACTAAATTGAAATCAAATATTGAAAATTTATTATTAAAGGCTTTATTGGAAATTTTCTACTTTTGAAACATGAAAATATTTTTTTTTAAATAATGAAATAATCACAAATATTGTAGAAAACGCATGGGTGGGACTTAATATTCTCCCTCACTGTACATGCAGCAGTCATTAAAAATATATTATATAGTTTGCAATGACAAATAAAAATAATACTGTAGATGTTGTGTTTTGACAATTAATCGACCTGAGAAAGGTCGTGATTTGGGACCGAAACGTCACTGATACATGTTTTTATTTAATTCCTTGGCTGGAAAGTTTCCGAAGTAAATATTTCATGTATTTATTTTATTTAAGTGACAGTGTTATTAAAAAGGCTTATTTATAATAAATTTCTAATTTTTTAATCCCATAGTACCTTTTTTTTTTTATTTTTTTTATTTAAAAAGCTTATAAATCAAGCTAAGTTTGATAATATTTTTCACCTCACAGGATAGCTAAAAAAGCATTGCCTAATTTTCAAAAATTTTTCCATACTCTCTGGAAGTGGTCTGTCCAGATTTGGCCTCAATAAATTATCCAGAGTAAAAATGATCGAGAGATCCACACGCCCGCAGCAGGTACACACATTTTTCTTTTGGCCTCTTTCGATCTACTGTGTGTACCTGCTGCGGGCGTGTGTATCCCTGTGCTCACTATGCAGAACTCCTGCGGGCGTGTGTATCCCTCGATCATTTTCAATCATTTTTACCCGGCATGCTAACTCTATTTATAACTCACATTGTTTTTTTTTTTTTTTTCAGCCACTGATGAAGGATTTATCCGAAATATATGAAAACTCACCACAATTGATTTTTATTTACTGCCAAAAATCTTATCTATTTGGCATAACACACAACTCTAATAGGTACTGGGACAGACGTTGAATTAATGAAATGAATTTGGTTGGCTTCACATATCTAGACTCCATTATCAATCACAGTTTCTTCATTTAATGTCGCACTTTCACAAAAAAAAAAAAAAAAAAAACTTAACACTCTTGTGTACACACTTCACTTACTTGGTCCACTTTAAGTGGATGTTTAAGTAAAAAAAAGCATATTATTGCAGAGTATAAGTTAAATATTGGATAGAAGTTTCTATTTTTGTAAGAAATAAACGGAAAAACTTTTCCTTTTCACAAATATCCTCTATTCTTAATAATAAATAATACTTTTCTGAAAAATTAAAAATATTTTTTGTTTTTGAAAACTTAGTAAAAATACTTTGTTTTTAAAAAGTAAACAAAAAAGAGGAATCTAAATAATCGACGTTTCGATCGCACATCATCAGGACCATGAGTGTGTTATTTATTACACACTAATGCAATTTCTAATAAAAATTTTATTTTCATCTGTATGATTGATGGATCAGCATGTCATTCGCCGCTCATGAATCTTGATGAGTAACTATTTATATATTTGGATAATATTTATATTTTTTAAATAAAATCACAATTTTATTTTTATTTCAGCTTTTTCCGGCCAATAGACGCGCAATCAGTTTCGACTCCCATACTGAGTCATCTTCAGGGTCTACAATAATAATTACATTTGTCAATGTTCAAGCTTATTATATAAAATTTATTATTAAATTGATACTGGCGACCGTTGGCACTAGTTGAAACATATTTAAATAGGTAATATAAATTATACACAAGGTCATTTGTTTCAATTCATTTTATTGACTTAATATTTGTAAACTTCTGAAGATGACACACATAGTGTCGAAATGCGTATTAAGTCAATAAAATGAATTGAAACAAATAACCTTGTGTATAATTTATATTACCTATTTAAATTTATTATTATTTAAATCAAAATGATTTTTTTTTTTATTGTTATGTTATTGGGGGGGGGGGGGGGAGTTATAACTTTCTTCACCTTTACTTTAAAAATAAAGTGTTTGTTTAATAATTATTAATTTAATATTTCTTTAAGAACTTTTTTTTTTTACGTTAAAAAGCTGATAGATTCTCCTTATTTTTAAATTTCAAATTATACAGTTACATTTAAAAATAAGGAGAATCTATCAGCTTTTTAAGGTAAAAAAAAATATGGGGATTGACTTCCCCTAGACTTTCTCGTATATTCTTTTGGAATTACGTCTGGGTGTGTGTAAACACGATTGCTTAAAAACCAAAGGAGCTAGATCGATGAAATTTGGATATGCCCCTTACACTAAAATTGTAGATTTCTATCAACTTTTGGAAATACGTCACTTGGAAGTAGTACTTTACTTAAAAAGTTTTTTCAAAAATTTTGAAATTTTCAATTTTTTGTTATATTATGATAAAATACTCTATTTTAAAAAGTTTTTACTTGACATTTTTTCGAAAACTGAATAGTTTTTGAAATAATCAAAGAAGAAATAGAAAAATATTCGTTAATTTTGATAAAAACAAAACAAAATCATACAGGTGTCATTAAAAAAAGGGCAAATATAAACAAATTCATTTGCTTCACAAATTCATTTGTTTATATTTACCCTTTTTTAATGACACCTGTATGATTTTGTTTTGACTTTTTATCAAAATTAAGGAAAATTTTCTATTTCTTCTTTGATTATTTCAAAAACTATTCAGTTTTCGAAAAAATGTCAAAGAATAAAAACTTTTTAAAATAGAGTATTTTATCATAATATAACAAAAAAATTGAAAATTTCAAAATTTTCGAAAAAACTTTTTAAGTAAAGTACTACTTCCAAGTGACGTATTTACTCCAAAAGTTGATAGAAATCTACAATTTTAGTGTAAGGGGCATATACCAAATTTCATCGATCTAGCTCCTTTGGTTTTTAAGCAATCGTGTTTACACACACACACACACACACACACACACACACACAGACATAATGCCAAAAATGGTTTTTTTGGACTCAGGGAGGTCTAAAACGTGGAGAAACATCAAAATCTCGAAGTCGAATTTTTTTACGATTACATAACTTTCTCTATACGAGAAAGTAAAAAAAAAATGTTCTTAAAGAAATATTAAATTAATAATTATTCAAACACTTTATTATTAAAGTAAAAATGAAGAAAGTTATAACCCCCCCCCCCCCAATAACAAATTAAATAAAATAACATAAAAATCATTTCGATTTAAATAATAATAAATTTTATATAATAAGCTTGAAAATTGACAAATATATTTATTATTGTAGGTCCTGAAGATGACTCAGTATGGGAGTCGAAACTATTTGCGCCGAAAAAAGCTGAAATAAAAATAAAATTGTGATTTTATTTAAAAAATATATAAATAGTTACTCACCAAGATCAATGAGCGGCGAATGACATCCTGATCCTTCAATTATACATATCAAATGAACAACAATCGCCAAAAATTCTCAAATTTAAAAATGATGTGCGTTCGAAACGTCAACGGAGAATTTATTTTTGTCATAATAACAAACAAAACCCATTTCTGGTTGACTACCAAAAGTTGAGTAGAAATTTACAACTACAAGTGCATCAAAGTATACAAAAAAAAAAATGAACGTAATACGTCACTAATAACTTTAATTTAAAAAGCATACAATTCTACAAAAGAAAATAAATGAAGATGAAGAAGAAGAAGAGGAAAAGAAAAATTAAAATAAATTTTAATCCCCCCCCCCATCCCGTATTCTCCATTGATTTTATCACACGGTCACCTTTCACCTTTTCATAAATTTGAGGCGGGGCCAAAAAAAAAAATTTTTTTTGATAGCTTTTTACGTTTTTACTAGCGTTGGAATCTAAACCAAAAGGGAAAAAGATTGAGAGGGGGAGGGGGGGAGAGAAAGCCCCAGCACCACCTTTAAGCGTTTTAATATTTATTTACGACCAAGGTGGTGGATGTAATGGCGGTTGGTTGGTCTTCTCTACAAGAAACACACGTAATGGAATTGTAAACGAGCCCCGCCCGATTGATTGCCCTCCCAATGCCCTGGGCCAATTTAACAAGGGGCCGCAAGGCAAAGGGTGAACATTACACCCGTAAAAAAAAAAAACAAACACGGATCATTAACCTCCTCAAAAAATAATAAGAAAAAAAAAATGACCATTGTGACTTTAATAATTCCCACTTATTATTTATTTCCCTTGATTATTATTATTATATTCTTTGATTTAAATAAATAAAAAAAAAAAAATTATATTTATTTTTATTTTACTTAATCTTACAAGATCCGATTTAGGTTATTTATTTATTGGTTTTATTTATTTATTTATTTATTTTAGTTGAAGATTTGCAGAGAGAATCCTAAAAAGAAAATAAATACATATTAATTAATATTTTTATTATTATTATTATATATATTACAATTTATTATTATTAATTTGCGGTTAATTATTATTATTTTTTTGATTAATTAAAAAAAAAAATAAAAAAATAATTAAAAAGAAAAAGATTTTGTAGATAGAGATGGAGATGGTGTATATATATATTTATATATGTGCGAAGAAGAAGTAGAAGAAGACGTAGCGTAGAGTGGAGGTGCTGGGATTTACTTACAACGCCGGCTGGCTGCGACCGCGGAGGAATCGCGACTGAAAGCGGCGGTCTCCTGCGCAGAGAGAGGGGGAAGGGGCCGAAGCATGGGGGGGGGGGGGGGGTTCAGGGCACGCGCATAACGCATGCACGCACACGCGCATTTATGTCTGTGGTGTGTGTGTGTGTGGGTATAGTTTCATATTTCTAAACCCCGAGATTGGTTGTATTTTATAAGACAACACCCCCACGTAAACTATTCTAATTAGCTGTTCAAAGGATAAAATCTACCTCTCTACATACCTTATTTTAGATTTCGACTACTAAAGAGAATATCTTGTGGTGCGTGGCCCCATTGTTATATATATTATTATTTATTAAAATTAATTTGCGGTTTATTATTATTATTATTTTTTTAATTAATTTAAAAAAAGAAAATAATTATCCCTCACTAATTTGAATCCTTTCTTATCTTGAATTTCTTCATTAAAATTCAGAGTTTTATTTTATTTTTTTTTTTTTATTAGATCATTATATATCCGGATCCAGCGATAATTTGTCAAAGAAATATATACAATACATAGTTTATTTGAGTTTACCCCTAAGATAACCAAGAGCGGATCTAGAGGAGTTTCTCGGGGGAGGGGGATAATCTGGTGTGACTGATGGCACAGCACACAATTTTTTCTTAATTTGATAATTTAAAGGCGCAGCCTGTACTTTTTTACCAGAATATAATTTATACAAATCAAATTTTTAAGTAATAATTTTTAAAATTTTACATAAAAAAAAAGCATTTAAGGTGCCCGTCTCGGGGTGCTAATTTTGGGACTTTCCAGCGGCCACAATTTAGAAGCTATCGACCTTAATTTTTTTTTTTAAATTAAAGCTATTTAAAATATCTACAACTTCTAGAAGCCCTTTTTTTGATTTTCGAAAAAATAAAATTTTTTTTTAGATTAATCGCATTAAATAAAAAGATATTTTAAAAAAAGGAGCTCTATAAATTGTAGATAATTAAATTAGTAATCATTGTGTTAAAAAATAATTAATTTTTTGCCTTTAATTAATTAGCTTGGAAAGTCTAGAATGAAATGCAATTTGTCCCTTGTTTTCCTATGGGGAACACTAACGCCATCTCTTACCGCCTAGAGGAACTCGGTAGTCAAAAGCTTTCTAACGACTTTTCGAGACGCGCACCTTAATAAAATATTTCCAAAAAAAAAAAAAAATTTCTCAAATCTCGGGGGGGGGGGTAATTACTCCCTTTACCCCTTGCTTCTTGGCCCTCAAGAACCCGCCCTTGAAGACAAAAGTAACTTGTGTAAGTACCTTGGGACAAGTCACTTTTTCAAACTGTTTGTACAAGTTATTTGTTCAAATTAATCTAGCTTGCACAAGTATTAGTTTAAACAAGTAGATTCTACCGTACCATGGGGAGTTAGCTTGTAAAATTAGTTTGAACTGGTAGAATGTAAAAGGAGCTTGAACAAATACAAGTAATTTAATCAAGTGATTTGTGCAAGTAGCTAGAACAAGTACACTGCTTTTGACACGGTTCGTAAAACAGCAATCTACATTCCCATTATTATTTAATTTTATTAGAGTACCCCTGGATTTAATTTTAAGTAGCTTGTACATGAAGCTTGAACAAATATCTTGTACAAATAGTTTGAACAAGTGACTTGTACTAGTAGCTTGAACAAGTACGTTTGTGACAAGTGTTTTCCGATTACTACTTAAACAGTTTACTTGTTTAAGCTTGCATAAGCCCGCATTTTTCATTTTTAGTAATAGCCCTATTTACCTATTCACATGGGCGTAACTAGGAAATTGGTTGGAGGCCATGGGACCGGCCATCCTCCGGGGGCCTGGAAGGGCCTATATGGACTCAATTTTTCTTGGATTGGGGAGCTTTCTAAGAGCCGGACCCCCCCCCCCCGGGACTCCCCCTAGTTCCGCCCATGCCTATTCACCTATGTCGTTTATGTTTGTTCTTATATTAGTTTCCCTTTAGTTAATTTATAGAAATACACGACAAAAATAGTTCTGTTTCTTTCATTAGCAATCTCATTGCCGAGTCTTTAAAATTGCTGAGATCGATGAATGAATTTACAAGTTGAATTAAGAAAAAATTTACATTTTCCAATATTTTGGCACAAGGCTCCCCTAAAATATTAATATTATCAATAAGACCATTTAAAGATAGAGGGAGGGGAAAAAACAGTGCGTGACGTACAGACAGGCTCAAGATTATAATTTATACTGTATAAATGAATTGAAAACAAATACAATTTTAAATATGGTGTCGTTAAATTCAATTAGTCAAATAAATTCGCGCATTCAACCCATGCTTTGAAAAACAAAAAAAAAAAAACAAAAAAAAAAAAACAAATAATCTTCAACATTTTGTTTGAGAATAAAATCCTAAAAAATTACGTTGAATGTTTTTTTTTTTTTTTTTTTTGAAAAAATAAAAATAGAATTGCCCCGGACTTTAATCATCGTTTGTCATTCTCGTTGATGATTGACAATTTACAAACATGTGTGTCCCAAGGTTCACTATGTGTGTGGATCCCTCGATCATTTTTAATCATTTTTACTTGGGTACCGGGATCCCAGTTTATTTACCCGAGGTGCTTTCGTGCACGAAGACACACTGAGGTCTCTGGCATCTACGGCACCCCGTGAAGTTACATCATTCCCCTTCTCTTCCTGAGTTCTTTTCTAGCTAGTGAACTAATCCTTATTTCTGATTCCTTTTATCCAACCTGTTCTATGCTAGGGAGGATGTCCTGGTTTGAGGAGGGACTCCCTCAGCACCGACTCCTTTCGAAGAATGCATCACTGAAGATGGGCCTTCTGTACGTCCCTTCCACAGGCCGGGGATGTCACAGCAACTCCCTCTCCCCGTAGAGTTGCCTGGGGGCTATTGTAATTGATCTAATCGAGTGTTTTGGGCAAGCTGATTTGGATCAAATTGCGTATGAGGATAGGACTCAGATTTTAGGTGAGTCGGTGGATGCATTTATCACTTATCTTTTTTCTCTTGCATCATTGTGAGTATTGAAATCTAAAAGAAGATATTATTCTTGTTGAGTTTCAAGATGAGAAAATATCTGAGACTACTTCATCTACAGAATGATCTGGCTTTAGAGAAAGCCATTGTTATAGCCAAATAAAAGAGTCTTCTTATTATTATTATTAGGTCTAGGACCTCTTTACTCCAGAGCGTCCTTGCGCCTCTTCCTTGGTCGATCACGATTTCTCTTTCCTATAGAGACGTTATCATCTATTTTCCTCTTCGTTCATTCTTAAAACTTGTGCACTCCACCCTGTTCACCTCCTGTGGACCCATGAACTAGCTTTCTGAATTTTGCTCTTCTCCCCGATATCTTCATTTTTAATTCTGTCCATCCAAGCAAGTGGCTAAGGTGTGGATGAATTCTCAATATGACTCGGATTCGAATCCAGCTTGTCGCAAGCAATTCAAACATTGCCGAAGTATCCTCATAGGGTAGGAAAGTTGGGAAGCAAAATTTAACTCCACAGATACAAAAGGCCCAATTAGACGTGGCCTAAGTGGCTTAAAAATTAGGATTGCTCTGACTGGGTAACTAAGGGAAGGAGCTGCAACTCCAACTGGGTAACCCGAGGATTTGAACAAGGTTGTGAACAGGGTGGCTGAGGAGGAGCAATACCTCATAAAATCCAATCCAATTCTTATCCTTATCTTACCCAAGATGCTTTCATTTTGCAATCTTCAATCATATCTGATGTTTTTGTGGTGTCAGCCCTTGTTTCGGCCGCGTATGTCAGTATTAGGCGCATCGTGCTCTTATGGATTCGGACTTTTGTATTTCTGTAAGCAGATACTTGTTCGGCCACACCGTATTGCTGAGGCATTCAGATATAGTAGATGTCTTAATGGTTTGAAGTCTGACTTCTTTATTGATGTTCTTGGTGCTGGTTATTTGAACATCAAGTTAGTTAAAGGATGACACTTGTCCACGTTAGTGTTGTAAAATTACAGTTTACGACAGTTTAAAAAGATTCGGCTTCTACAAAGGAGATCCGTGTTCAAATCCTGAGCGTGAGGGATTTTTCATTAAATAAAAATATTTATTTAATGTAAACAAAACCTCAAACAAGGCCTGGATTGGAATATTGGATCTCACCATAATGGCCCCAGGCAACTCTACGAGGAGAGGGAGTTGCTGTGACATCCCGTCCTGTGGAAGGGACGTAGAGAAGGTTCCTCTCAGTGATGCGTTCTTCGAAAGGAGTCGGTGCTGAGGGAGTCCTCCTCAAACTAGGAGATCCTCCATAGCATAGATAAGACGACGAACTCAGGAAGAGGAGTTACTCTCTTAAAACGAATTAGTAGAATTTTTACTTATTCAAATAGTAAGTAAGAAAATTACATCAGAATTTAGTCATTTTGAGTAGAATTTAC
>JAKCPI010020289.1:0-110268 GCA_023213315.1 Euborellia annulipes | reverse complement strand
CAATCATATAAACTTTTCAATTTTAAAGACTTGACATATAATTATAAATTTTAATTTAGACAACTCATTGAACAGGAGCTTAATTTCGCATCTATTTTAATTTAGTAAAACTTTTTACTAATTAATTAATATAAAATTAAAGCTCTTTAGCAACAAAACTAATTAGGTATTATCTGATCTAATTTTTATTTTTTCATTAAAAAAAATTATAATCCTTTTTTACTAGCTGATAGTATTTTTGAAATAAATACTTAGACCTGTTGCTTCGTTCACCTCCCTTGACCCTTTTCTGTCTTTGCTAAACGATTACGTCAGTTTTTTTCAAGGCTAAGAGTACAATAATTCTAAGCATTCTGTGCAGGTTTTTAGATTTTTATTATTAGGCCTAATATATATATATTTTTTAATTAAAATAAAATCACATTATTAAAAAAACATAGGCCTATCATAAATTTAATTCTACAAAAACATAGATTTGAGAAAATTTAGAAGTCACTTCAACTTGTTCTTAAATTATATTGGGTGGCTATAATAAAGTTACTCCAAGGGAAGTCTTGGTTCGAGACCAGGGGCATGAGTTTCTCATTCAAAATACAAACTCGCAAATTTTCTTTATCTTAATTTAAATAAGTAAGCGTGGTGAATAGCTGAATCAATATGTAGAAGGATGAATAAATAGACCAAGAAGCTATTATTAGTTCTTTATTGCATTCAAACCCACAGCGACGTTTCGGTAGACTATGCGACCATCTTCATGGCTAGGGTTCAGTCAGTCGAAACCCTCTTATGTTCTTTGATAGATTTTTATTTGCAATTTACGATCTATCACACCTTACATTCAGCGCCCAATCCAAATGTCTATCAAAGAACATAAGAGGGTTTCTATTAGGGTCCGACCGAAACATGTTTTTCAACCGAAACCTAATTTCCGCTTCAATCTTAGTTTCGACCGAAACCGAAACTTGTATTTCCTATACAAAATTCATATCATTTTATTTTTTTTTTTAATTTTTTCCTCTCCCGTGGACGAAATTTTTTCCGCCTCTTTTACACCGAGCGGAAATTTTTTTTTCCCTCCCGTGCAAATCATTTGACCATTTTTGTTTTGCGTGCGAGTCCTATCCCATCTTTTCAGACTCAGGTTTCGGCCGGCCGAAAGTTTCGGCTGTTTTTTGGGCGAAACTGGCCGAAACCGATTATTCGGTCGATTACTAATTTCTATTGACTGAACCCTAGCCATGAAGATGGTCACATAGTCGACCGAAACGTCGCTGTGGGTTTGAATTCAATAAAGAAATAATAATAGCTGCTTGGACTGTTTATTCCTCTTAATTTAAATATTGACTGGCTATTTCAGAGTCTATTAATGTGTAAGAAAAAAAGAATTGCAGCTATATAATATTTCATTTATTAGGCCCTCTAAACTGACGTTTCGCTTTTGATTAAGACCATCATCAGAGCTTGCCTGTTGTGAATATATGCATAGAATCAAATATTCAAACACAGTCTATTGTTTGAAAATGCTCCAACTTTTTCAAAGCTCTACTTAGTTAATATCTACTTAAATTATATATTTTTTTCTAGACTTTTTGCCAACTAATAAGATATATTAATATATGGTCGAGGCGTATATGTTTATAGAATTTAGTATGCAAATGATTTAAATAAATATTTTTCGGACTGCCTGGGATCCGAATTTTTATTAAATTAAATTGTTTAAATAATTGTTTAATCTAAAGAATTCACCATAGGCACTAGTTTAAACATTTATAAAATTAAAATACTTTTTTATAATACTGGTAATTAAAAGTAAACACTAGGTTTAGTTTAAAAAATGAGTTTAATTTGGTTTATGTACATATTAAAACATCGAAATGTACATAAACCAAATTAAACTTTTTTTTTTAAACTAAACCTAGTGATTACTTTTAATTATTATTAAATTATTTTGATTCTTTTAGAAGTATTATATACTGTACGGGTACTTCACCCCGACTGCTATACCAAATTACTAATTAAAATTCCTAAAGTATTAAGTAAACTTATCATTTTTACTTCTACTTAAAATAAATTACTAGCGATAAATTTATTTTCTTTTTTTTTTTAATTTTATTCACAATTAACCTTCCCAAGAAAAAAAATTCTATTTAATTTAAATGAAGCGTCACATTTGTTCTCTTTAGGGGCAATATTAGAGTTTGTTTGCGTTCTTATGCCCTTCATTACTTCCAATTCTGGTTCAATTCGTGGAGAAATGTTAATTTACACGGTGGGAAGAGTGAGGTTTGAAACACTCCCGTCCTCTTTCTATTTAGGAACAAATCTCTCTCTCCTTTGAAAGGAGGTTTTCAAGTTGACGACGACAAGACCCAAGTTGACTTGAAACACCCCACGCAATATGCCAAGCATTAAACATTCCTAGGAGCTGTGAGGCTGACAAAAACACACAGATCATTCTTTGATAGACATCTGTTTCATTCTGCTAGCTGAATAAAAAAACATAAAAAAAAGATGAAATCCTTAAGAAAAGTGATGTTTTTTAGTAGGGAAGAGGCGCGAGAGATGTTAAAACTTAAATGTCACAAAAATACTTCATTTATTTCTACCTATATATGTATTTGTATATAAAGTTTAAATGTCTTTTTTTTTTTAAGAATATTTTATTAATTAACAGAAAGATCTATATTTTTAAAGTCTAAAAATATTTCTTTCATAAGAATATTTTTTTTTTTATACGAAATAGTATAATAAAAAATTATGATAAAACTAATAAATATAAAAAAATTACGCTTAAATGAAAAAATTTTGATAATAATACATCATATATAGGCCTATACATTTTTTTTTAACACTCACACTTTTTTCCCATTCACACAGTATTTTCGGCAACTTAGGCCATTTAAGACTTTATACGATAACCGTTATTATGAAAATATATATAGATATTGGGGTCCAGGCATTCTTATTTATGCCATTTGGTATCCAAATGGCTTAAATAAAATCATCGGACTGTCTGGGATCCGAACCCTCGACCCTTGGTATACAAGGCAGGCGCGCTACCAACGACGCCAAGCCAGAGGGAATTTTCTGTTAAATAAATAAATCGTAACTTTAAGAATTAATAACTCAAAAAGTTATAGGAATTTCGGGACCCGAGTATTTTTCCGGGACTCTCCATAACGCCCTCTATAAGACTGCAAAATCTCGTTTCGAAATTTCAACGGGAAGTTGGTCAAATAGAGCGTGACAGACGGACAGACAGACAGACAGACGGACGGACACACCGCTATTATATATATAGATTATCTAATAATAATACATTTTTTTATTCGATTTAGATTTTTTTTATAAAAAACAAACACTATGAACTCTATTTTCGAAGATGATCTAAATTTTTTTTGTAAATTAACGATTTTGGAATTTTTTGGATATAATTATAAAAAATATGTAATATACAAATATTTTGGATATTATATATACCCCGTATATATATATATATATATATATTTTTTTTTTTTTTTTGCCAAGATATGAAATTAAACTTGCATGTTTCTCGCAAGAGAATATAAAATTAAACTTTTTACTTTTCACAATTTAATATATTTTAAAATTCACCTCTGAAAATAAGACAAAACTATATACTATAGGCTATACATGTTTAATTTATTTAAAAAATTTGTTTACACGAACAACAGGACTCACCAATGGACCAATTGAATGTGTGTCTGGAAGAAGGGCATATGTTACATTTTTCAAATGAAATGAAATAGTGTTTTACTTGTCTTTAAAATCCTTTTTCTAATGTAATTTGATGGTTTAACACATTAATTTAATTAGTCAAAAAATGGAAGAAGGTTTTTTTCTTAACATGAGCAACTTCAGTTTTTCGCTTCTCCTGTAAAATTTTAAAATTTTAACTTATGCCCTTCTTACAGACACCCATTCAATTATTATTAACATTGCGATTTAATGGCAAACATTTATATGATCAGAGGCAAAATTATAAGCGACATCAATTGAAACTATATGCTGCACTGATGATGGGTGGCGTTTTGCAACTCAAAATATTTGCAAATAAATAGAGTGTATGGTGGATAAACAGGCTCTGGTCTTTTCTCTCCTCCTTTAGGCGATATTTTACTTTATTAAAATACAAGATAAAAATAGATCGGATAAACAGATCTTATATAGGCCTAAATTCCATCCCTTATAAAAACTGAGTTCTATCAGCTATATCTATAAATTTTTTTTTCATTGGAAACAAAGAATAATGGTGGAGATCTATTTTTTTATTATTCAAATTTATTTCGTTTAAATTTAAATGTCTTCTATTTGAATAAATTTTCAGACGCAGTCATCGGGTCTCATGAATTCTACGTTTTCTAGAGAAGACATTCCATTAATTCTTCTTGTCTTACTGATAGCTATCTATTTTCATAAAAGCAATTCACATTTAAACCATTCAGTTCAAACTAAGTGAAAATAACTTTTGTTCCGTTTGGTTTTAGATCTAAATCAATTTTACTCGTTTTTTTTCTTACTTTTTCTTCTATTAAAAAAAAAAAGAAACTTAAGATGTATCTACAGGTAGGATAATAGAATCATGAAAAATGTATAAAAAGGAAAAAACCAAATTATGATGTCTTTCAAATTATTTTATCAATACCATTGGGAATATTGATAGACTTACTAAATATCGTTTTAATAAAATAGTAAGTGACTAGGATCAATAAATTATAACTACAAAAACAAAAGAAAAAATTTAATATGATCATGTATAAATTTTCTCTTACCTTAGGTCAGCGTTTTTCAAACTGGGAGGGGCAGACTAGTCTAAGGGTAGGCGCAAACATTAGCCACAGCGAGAAATTTTTCTAATGAATGCTACTATAGTTTTATAAATAAAATAATAAATAAGAATTAATTTTAAAAAAATATATAAATTTATATTTTTTATCAATAAAATTTTTTGTTTTTGTATTATTTTATAAAATGGGATGGAAGGGGGGGCGTCTTCTTCTTCTGTCCTCGCCCTTATTATTCCCGCGGTGCGGGGTCGGCGGACCTTATTCTTCCTTTCCACTGCCCCCTATCCAATGCTGTTGCCTCCGACAGGCCAAGCTCGGTCATATCCAGGGGGGGAGGGGGTCTTACTATTAAATATTTTTAAGGGAAGCATTATAACATAAAGTTTGGAAACCATTGCCTTAGGTAATTATCAACTAAATAAATAATAATCAAATTAAAGACGAAAATCCAGTCTGAAAAAGAGGCCTTGAATCGCCGAACGAGATCGTGATTATTTTAAATTATAATTAGCGACCTATGAGTTTGACAGCTGGAGAGCCTAAAGAGAGAGTTACAATTCGACACGCCTGGGTAGCTGAATGCCTATCATCCAGGGAAACTCAGCATTTTGAAATGAGCATTCTTGGAAATGCTCTCCTTGACTTTTTCACATTCATTTTCCAGCTCTTTCTTCCAAAGAGACAATTTAAATCCCTATGGGAATTTGCATGTTAATTTCGATTCAAAAGGGGTCCCCTTTGGAATTTTTTACACATTTAAAAATTTTTTTTCTAATTCTTATGAAATTTTGCATTTATTTAGGATTCTCTTTTGTGTATAAAATATCCAAATATGAGATTAAAATTTTGAAAAATAATCATAGTTTATTTCAAGTAGTCAACATTTAAAATACACAGAGCCTAGAGGAAATTTTGATTCAATTTGACTTTTTTTACTTTTTACTTATAAAATGCAAGTGGTCAAGTTTGAAACTAAGGTGCTATTGGGAAACTAAATATATCTCGAGAGGTGCACAACTTTCTCTTACCGAAGAGTAAGAGAAAGTTATTTGTCTAGCCAAAACTTATTATATACAATTCATTTGAAATATTATTTCAAACAATGTTTCAACTATAGCTGAAAGTTTAAATCTAATATTTGGGCCGTTTATTTTTAAAGTGGTGTAAGAAAATTATTTCGAGAAAATGAAAGGTTAACATATCTGTTTATTAAAAAATCTATTTACCGACCAATTTTCAATTGTACAAAACATGGGAATTTTTTAAGAAATTTATCACTAGCTAGTTTTATGCATAGAAAATTTACATTAATTTAAGCATAAATTATATGATATCTCATTTTTTAAAAAATGGACTTTCACCACTTTCAAAATAAACCGTCCATTTATTAAAATCAGTGAGCTCTCTCACAACTAATTATTTTGGGTCGTAATATTTTATTTGTGATTTGCTAGTTCAAAAATTCCTAAATTCAATTTCCTTTAATATAATATTTATGTGAACTCACTGTCTCTATCAAGGGCTGAGGATTGAATAAATTGCGATTTAAGACGTCGACGTCCTTTGAAAGTGTGCAGTCGATGAGCAAGCCTCTTTCTCCCTACTTCGAGTTCAAATGCCCTCATCATTAAGGCAAAAGACTTTGTCAGGAAGAATCTATTATCTTAAATGTTACCTACTTCTTGTGCCGTGGTGGGGGTGTGTCTTGCTAGCCTAACAATAAACCAATTAATCTTTAATAGGAGTTTCTATAAGATTAAAGAAAAAATATATGTATTTAAACATATAAATAAAATATTAAATATTTTTGATATCATTACTGTAATGAAATCGTTTTACTCAACCATATTTTAAAATTTTTTTTCAGATATTAATTTTTCAAATTTGTCCAAACAATATTCTGTTGTTTGTTTTTAAATCATGATAATTTTTCTCTTTGATTAAGGGTCCTAAATTTTCCCTCGGGGAAACTTTTACCTTGCTCCTTTGTTTCTCTTTACCATTAACCCTTTTTCCAAATTGACTATTTATTTTTTGCCAGTCTAATCTGTCCAATTGGACCTATTATTTGTCGCTTACCTATCGCCCTTAGAAAAGTATTTAATTGAACACTTTATCAGGGATAGTAAGTAAGGGTAAGTAAGTTACATGAATATTTGTTATTCTTTCTGTTTTTTAGTTACAAAATTTAATTTCTTTCTGAGGAAGGACTTTTGACTTTTAAAACTTGCCCTCTAGATAATATTATTATTTTTATTTTTTTTTTTTTTTTTTTTTTTTTTGAAATGATCTCATTGAGTTGCTCAAAGACCACCAGATAGAATTATTTTTTAAAAGACCAAAATTAAATTTAAGCCTAAGGCTGTTAAGAGGGCTCAGGAGCGAAGTGGTTACGCATGTTTTTTCCGATAAGATGGGTAGTGTGTAACACACTACTCCATCTTATGACACACTGTGTGTCATAAGAAGTATGTCCAAAAAATCAAGTTATTCAAAAATTTGCCAAGAGATGTCAGAATGGTAGCTAATAATATTTAATGCATTTGGTTGATTTTCATTGATCTTTTAACAATAAATACTTTTTTTTTTTTTTTAAAACATTCACACTTTTTTCTCATTCACACTCATATTCACACACACATTCATACAGTCTTTTCGGCAACTCAGGCCATTTAAGACTTTGACGATAACCGTTGTAGAGAATATATCTATTGTGGGGTCAGGCATTTCTATTTAAGCCATCTGGTATCCAAATGGCTTAAATAAAATCATCGGACTGCCTGGGTCCGAACCCGCGACGTTTGGTAATAAATACTTTATAAATGTTATTATATATTATGTATCTTTTATAAAAGCATAAAAATATATAAATATAGGCCAGATATAGGCTAATACTATATCGTCTGTTAGACTAGCCTGCCATCTATTGCAAGAATGCTGAACTAATTTGACAGTTGGTTTTTAAATAAATCATCTAAGCTTATTTTAAAAATTTCTTAATTAATATGTGATTAATAATAACAATAAATTCATTTTTAAATTTAAAAAAAATTAAAGATTATTGGAACTGATTGTTTTTTTGTATTTGCTTGATAACAAAAAAATTAAATACAATAATTTTTTAATAAGCCATTAAAAAAATTATAGCTCGATGTCCCAATAATCTCTTATGAATTTAATTCATTTAAAAAAAAAAAAACGCATTGAAAAATTTCTTATAATAGACTAGTTTTTTTAAAAGTACGTTTAGACGTCGCTCCTGAATCCCATTAAAGGACTGTTAGAAAGATTGAAGAGATGAAGTGGCTGTTATATTTGACAATAAGAGGATAAAGGAGCAAGCAGCTAGGTAGTTAGTCTCCACGAAATGAAACTCTCTATTGAGGAAACAGTTTCGGTTTTAATGAAATATAACCATCATCAGTCCATTTTGAGCTGAAAGCATTGTTGAGTTAGAAAAATCAAAATAACAAAAGATTATTTGAATATTTACAAACAATATATAACTGATACATACAGTGTGAGCTCAAATGACAAAGCATTGAGTCATATTGCGGAGTTGTCAGTAGATGTGTATTATACATAAATTATTTGTATAAAATACAAGGCAATGCAATCAGCTTATACGAAGCGCCAAGTTTGAGATACAAAATTGTTTTTGTTAATGAGAGATTTTATTTATTACATTTGATATTATAGTAAATATTTTGTACAATGACCTCTTATAGGGTCAGAGGTGATGATGGTATACCGAACTCATGTTTGTTTATTGAAAGGCGATAATCCAACCTAACCCAAACAAATCCCTCCGAGCAAAAGTCAATGGCAATGAGTTGACACAAATTTGATATTCGAATTTTTTTATATAAAAATATAAAATTATTAAAATCTAACTCAACAATGCTTTCAGCTCAAAATGGACTGATGATGGTTATATTTCATTAAAACCGAAACTGTTTCCTCAATAGAGAGTTTCATTTCGTGGAGACTAACTACCTGGCTGCTTGCTCCTTTATCCTCTTATTGTCTTATTATGGACTGTTAGAAAAGTATAATATATGATTTTTTTGATTGTCTAGTTTGGTTTTCAAACCTCTTAAAATCCAAAGGTTTAGATGAAATAATTTTTTTTTTTTTTTTTAATTTTTACTTTATTTGAATTATTTCTCTTCCCTTATTCTTTTTAATTACCAAAGTATCAAGAAGTAAATATAAAATGTAATTTCTTTCCTTAAATTTGATTTTTTTTTTGGGGGGGGGAAACGTAAAAAGTTCTTGCTGCCCTTTGCTATAGAGCACACACATTTTCTTTCTCTTTTTCTCTAGCTATATTTCTGCTATTGTCCTGTTCTGTTCGCCGGCTTGAAATTAAAGTATAAATAATTTATGACTGTGTTTAAAAAAAAAAAAGTTAAAAAATTAAATATTAATTAAATTATGTTATGTTGTTTCTTGTCTTAAATAAATATGTAAAGTAGGCCTACAATTTTTTTTTTTTCTTTATCGTACCAAAATGAAATATAATTTGAGAAAATTCAATTTATTATTCCTTTTTCAAAAATAGAGGTGTCCTCACCATTATTATTAAAATTTTATTTAAATAATTTTCGAGACCTCATTTGAATAAGATATTGATATTCATCAATACCTCAATTCGGATTTGACTAAACACTAAACGAGTAGTTTATTAGTTCTAATATAATTTTATATAATCGAACTGAAAAATACGATTGACAAATAAATATGAAATGAAAAAGAAATATGAACAGATTTATGCTGAGAAACTTTGACAGATGGTACAGTTTATTTAATTATGTATTATTTGAGGTAATTTTAATAGAAGATTCAAAATTTCTAGTTTTATTGTAATTTGGAATTAATTTTGAATAAAAAATTTGAAAGAAGTCGGTCATAAAAGTCTCTGACAGGCAAAAAAGCGCCAAAAAAGTTGCAAAAGTCGTTTTTGAAAATCTCAAAAAACGTTTCTGGAAAAGTCTCAAAATTGACAAAAGTCGAAGGGCTCTTTTTTCCGCTCTCTAATTATAAGTAATAATTATTATCTTTTATTAGACGTAGGCGGCCCAGTTCCAATCAGCCCTACGGGTTGGGAACTCCTGAGCTAGATAATCCCTTTTTGGCTGATATCTCCAATTCTCCATTATCAATTTTGTTTTTACAGGGGTTTCCAAGAAAATAGACAGAAAAAAACTGAAATGGAAAGATTATAATAAAATTTTAGAAATTTGGCGTTAATAAAAAAATTTCAACATTTTTCATTTTGTTTTATTTAAATTGTAGGCTAATTATTTATTAAAATGATATGGATTTGTGTTAAATTTATTTAGAAATGTATAAGTTATTTCATATTAAATGTTACAGTTCACAGAGGTTGAACCATAATTTTATGACACAATGACAATGGTCGAAATCTTGAGACAAAAATAGACGTAAATTTTCTTGCTTTTCTCATTTAGAAATTTCCACTTACAAAGCCATATATATACCACTCTGAAAATAAGAACTGATGATGAACAATTAAAATTGCGGAAACGTTTCTTTGGGCTTTTGGATGCCTTGTTTTTTGTTGCTACAGTACTTTTCCTTTCTAGTTTCAAACACTTAGTAAGAATGATAAAAATTAATAAAAACTTTAGAAAGAGGTTGAAATTTTGTTTTGGTTGTATTAATTTTCAGCGATAACAAATTTCATCTCTAATCAATCTCCATTTCAAATTAATTTTATTCTCTTTTGATAACCTTTCTTTTATACAAACACAAATAAACGCCGCTTCGCCACACAAAATAATATAAATAAGCATTTTCATTACATAATTGTTATTAAAGTTTCAATATAAAATATTAATTTAATAAACATTTACATTATCGATTTAATTACATTAATTACTTGCAAAGGTTGATGTAATCAATATATTACAAACCAAGAATATTTAAAAAAAAAATAATATTTTTCAACAAGCCTATATTAATATAATTAAATTTCTAAAACTGGACCTGAGTTTATTAAACAAACAATAAGCCATTAGTGAATAATTTCAATGCACTCTCTTTTTAAATATACAATTGAATAAAAGTAAATAAAATTTATTTAATATTTAATTTGCAATTAAAAAAAAATATAATTGGCTACCAATAAATTGAAATAAATCAAATGGCCTCCAGTGCCGAATAAGACTTTAAATTAATTTTAAAAAAATCAGGTGTGAGTTCGCAATGCACACAACTTTCTCTTAACTTTGGTAACAGAAAAATATTTATATTTTGCCCTTTACCATGCCAACCATTACTCCAATCTTTCCTATGAAGTACAGTGAAGGTCAATATTAAGTCCCACCCATGTGTTTTCTACTTGTGATTATTTCATTGTTTTTAGAAAAGAAAATGAAAATCTTTATTGGAAATTTTTTAGGTTTGAACCATGAAAGTTTCCATTAAAAAATATATTATAGTTTTTTTAAAAACAATTAAATAATCACAAGTAGAAAACGCATGGGTGGGACTTAATATTGTCCCTCACTATACAAGAGTAAAGTGAGCTTCAAAATTTTGAAGGACAAAATGAGAATATAAATTTTAAAGAGCATCTAAAAAATAATTTTGATTTATTGAATTTTAAGGTGCGCGTCTCGAAAAGCCGTTAGAAGACGATTCAGTACCGAGTTATTTTTTTTTTTTTACTAAAAAAACCCCCAAAAAACAACACCCCCCCACCAAAACACCCCTCAATTTTTCCCCAAAAAACCGGGCCCCCCACCCTCCCGCACATCTCGAGGCGGCAAGAGATGGCGTTAGTTTTTCCCATAGAAATACAAGGGATTTATTCCATTTCATTTGAAAGATTCCAGCTAATTAATTAAGGGTAAAAAATTAATTATTTTTTAACACAATGATTACTAATTTAATTATCTACAAGATATAGAGCGAATTTTTTAAAAATATCTTTTATTTAATCCGATTAATCTAAAAAAAAATTTATTTTTTCGAAAATCAAAAAAAGGGCTTCTACAAGTTGTAGATATTTTAAATAGCTTTAATTTACAAAAAAATTGAGGTCGATAGCTTCAAAATTGTGGCCGCTGGAATCTCCCAAAATTAGCACCCCGAGACGCGCACCTTAATCAAATTCGTTGGAGCGAATTTTAAGAAAATCAAAGAAAAAACTGTAAAAGTGCATCAGTAAAGTACTAGCACTTTTTGGCCGATTTTGATCAAAAGCTTATTTTCACGCCTCAGGGGGGAGGGAAAGGCTAGCCTAGCTCAGGTAAATCAAAGTCGCCATCCTAAGATTAGGGCTCTCTCACTAGGCCTATGAAGTTAATTACTTCCTGAATATCTTACGACTCTCACACGGAATATTATTTTTTTATCTCAACCAGTTATTATTATTTTTTTTAAGAATGTTATATTCCATATTAAAAGCCACAATGTCAAAAACTATTTTAAACTTAAAAACAATTTCTCAAACAAACTGAAGCGTGTACTTTTGATCTGTGTGTGGGCTAGATTATACTACTACTCCCTCAGACCTTATAAAGAAATTCTTTTTCTCTTGCAGTAAAAACTAATTTAACTCTTGGTTCTGCTGTTAATTTCGTAATTTACTTTGAAAACGCAATAAGAGAGTTCTCGACTTTTATTTAAACTCACAAAAAAAAAAGAAAAAAAATGGGATGGTTAAAAAAAAAGTTATAGTTTCAATGGACTATATAATTAACAGACATCTTCTTAAAGGGGTGCGAGTCAGAAATAATTTCCGATGATTTTAACTTTTTGAGACTATTCTTTAATAACGTATCAAGCGATATAATTACATTAAGCATTGTTTAACTCCACAATAAGGTTCTGTAACAAAAACAAGTCTCTGGGCCTATTATATCGGGGCATAATTGATGTTTCTATAATGAATATATATGGAGTTAGAGAAAGAGAGGGGGAATAATTAACAATGGTGTTGTATTTGAATTATAAACTAAACCAGACATTATAATTGTAATCAAATAGAGTGAGTGATGAGATGAAACAACCTGTTTAAAAAGAAATTGCTTAATCTAATATTAACGAATATATTTTCATGGGATTTGTTTCCCTTTTGTGAAACTAAATTCGGAGCAAGAAATTATAATTTATAATCTTTCTGCTAAATTCACTCACATTTTGTGAATAAGTAGATGGCGAGTTTTTGTTTTTTCTCTACAATGGCAACGAGTATTGCCTTAAATAATTGTAAAGGGAGAAGAAGAATGTCTCGCCGAAATATCACGTAGCCCATATTCCAGAAGTGTTTTTTTATTCTCCCTCTCGGTTACTGAAGCCATTTGGGGTTTTAACATTTATTTATATATATTTGAAAATGATTCCATCGATGACTACCGGGAGACGCTTGTTTTGGAGCCACGAAACGTGCTTTGGCATTGCTTTTCAGCAACTTTCATTGTGGCTGTTGCTTTACTGTTTTGCTAGGCTTCCAGGAGTATGTATGGAGCATCTAATTATCAAGTCAATGCAGTGTCCAGGTCATTTAATCTTGTAATATTGAAAGAAAAAAAAACGAACTTTTAGTGATTATTTTCACGCCAAATTATTGAAAACAAATCCTACCTCAGCATTGGTTTCCAAACTTTATGTTATCACGCCTCCCTTAAAAATATTTAATCGTATAACGCCTCCCCCCCAGGGCCGGATTTAAGAGTGTGCCGCCTATAGACTAAAGCCCCTTTGCCGCGCATACAGTATAAATGCAAAAATGTCTGTTCGAAGGCGCCCGGAGCATGTGTAATGTGGAAGGTTATATGCGCAGTAATGAAAAGCAATACACTTTTCCTTAAGGTGCGCGTCTCGGAAAACCGTTAAAACACGATTGACTCGAGGCGGCACCAGATGGCGTTAGTGTTCCCCCATTAGAATACACGCAACTTGATCCATTTCATTCTAGACTTTCCAGCTATTTAATTAAAGGCAAAAAATTAATTATTCTTTAACACAATGATTACTAATTTAATTATCTACAACTTATAGAGCTCCTTTTTTTAAATATCTTTTATTTAATGCGATTAATCTAAAAAAATTTTTTTTTTTTTGAAAATCAAAAAAAGGGCTTCTATAAGTTCGTAGATATTTTAAATAGCTTTAATTTAAAAAAAATTTGAGGTCGATAGCTTCAAAATTGTGGCCGCTGGAAACTCCCAAAATTAGCACCCCGAGACGCTGCACCTTAATGCGCATGCTCCGGATGCTCTCGGAAACTTAATCTAAAAGATTGAATGTGTATGAAGGAGACAACGCAAGGGCCCTAAAACGTAGGCATATAATTTCATGTAACAGGGGGGATCTTCTCTTCTCTTCTTGTTTTTTATCTCTTTCATTAAAATAATTTAACATCTGATTCATAATCAATTTTAGTAAGTTTATTAAAATGATTTGATTCAACCAAAATGATTAAAGAAAATCTTAAGGTCGATTTTTTTGAAGATTACAAAACTTTTTCTACTTCACCTTTCCTTAATAATTAACAATAGGCTACGCACTCAGAAAAAATATTAATCGATTGATGAATAAGTAAATTTATGCTATCGATTATAATAATGACTTAAAAGATTATCAAAAAAAAAGAGAATTAACTAATATGTCAAATATAATGCAAATCATAGCCTAGGTTAAGCACACAAACAAAAGTTTATATAAAATGAAAGGAGATTAAAATGAAAAGCTTCCTCTCTCTAACTGGCAGATAAGTAATGACATCAATGATGATGATGATGGCATATATTATAGTTTGCAGAAATGATGAGCCCTCTTTAAGCTTTCTGTTTCCGATGTTATTGTATCCAACTGTCAGGTAATTAGTAGGGGGGCGGGTGGGAAAAGCACAAGATTAAGAGAGGCTATCCAGCCACAGAGTAGTTATTAGCCATCCGATCGGGCATTCATAGTTAAATATATAATGCCCACTAATGGACTGTTAAAATTTAATATGTTCACTCGTCTGGTCCCTAGGCTGCCAGCCAATAATGCCTCGCGCAAATCGGTTGAGTTTGTTCAATGGGCAGTTTAGGTTTTTTTTTTTTTTAGAGACCGAACCGTCAAATATCATGGGAGAGAGAGAAATAACATAAAACGACCCATGAGTATTGCTATCTATTAATTTACCAACCAAAGTTACATCTTATAAATAGTTTATTCGAAATTAAAAAATCAATTAATTTCTATTTCAGTTCAACATTATAAATTAATCCATAGAATTTACCCTCGACACTAGTTGAAACATTCTTAAATTTTTTTTTTTTTCTTTAAAAAACACTCACACTTTTTTCCCATTCACTCACACACATACACACAGTCTTTCCGGCAACTTAGGCCATATAAGACTTTTTACGATAACCGTTGTTATGAATAATATATACCGGTATATTGGGGTCCAGGCATTCTTATTTAAGCCTTTTGATATCCAAATGGCTTAAATAAAATCATAGAACTGCCTGGGATCCGAATCCTCGACTCTTGGTATACAAGGCAGGCGCGCTGCCAACTACGCCAAACCCGAGGGTTCATTCATAAATTTAATTATAGATAAATAAATAGCACAAGGTTAAGTTTCAAAAGGATTTTATTTTAGCTCATGCGCATTTCGACGAGTAATAATAGTAGTGTAGAGCATGGGCGTCCGCAGGGGGGGGCAACCAGGCACTTGCCCCCCCCCCTGGAAAATTAAAATGATACAAAAAAATGTATAAAACAAAAAAAAAATACAAAAAAATCCTTCACAGTATACATCCACCTTGCCGCGGTGTGAAAGCTTTAAATACTAAGAGATGTATAACATTATTAATATCAAAATACGTTTTTTTTAACTTATCTTGAAGTGACTTGCCCCCCCTGCAAAAAATCCTTGCCCCCCTGCAAAAAATCCTGCGGACGCCCATGGTGTAGAGAGAGACTATTAGATTCATGTCAAAAATTCGATGTAGGCATTTTGATGTATGTGTCTGTGAACAAAATATCTCAAGAACGAAAAGAGCTAGGAAGTTGAAATTTTATATTTTAGTTAGTTACCTCCTAGGACGTGACCCGAAACATTTGAACAAAAAATGGCAAAAAAGTTTTAGTACTTTACCGATATACTTTTTCCTATTTTCTCAAAATTGGTTCCAACGAAATACAAAAATCAATTATTTTTTAGGTATATATATTCTCATTTTGCCCTTGAAATTTTCACACTGTACTCTTGAACTTCATAGGAAAAATATGAGAATAGTTGCCAAGAAAAAATATATACATTAAATCCACCAATCCTCCCCTTTATTTTTTTTAGCTTATTAATTTTTTAATTCTAACAAATAAAATATGTCTACACAACAAGTACAGAACATCAGGATAGGTGAAAAGGTGAAGAAAATCTGCAGCTAGTTGTATTTCATTATTTTATTCCCACCACGTTGACGTTTCGATCCCTGTTGGGATCATCCTCAGAACAGGTGGGTGTTATGTATGTGTATATTTGTAAATTTTAATCATATATTATATACCGAACTCAAAGATAAATAAATACAAATAAATTATATTAGTTATGATATAATAGAAAGTAAATGGTCATCTGAATTCAGATTTGTCTTGCGACGTGACAATCATCTCTCTTGACCATTTACTTTCAATTATATCATAACTAATTTATTTGTATTTATTTATCTTTGAGTTCTGTATATAATATATGATTGAAATTTACAAATATACACATACATAGCACCCGCCTGTTCTGAGGATGATCCCAACCGGGATCGAAACGTCAACGTGGTGGGAATAAAATAATGAAATACAACTAGCTGCAGATTTTCTTCACCTTTTCACCTATCCTGATTGAACTACCAGCTATAAGCCCTAAGTATCTACAAGTACAGAACACAACTTTCAATTATAGTAAAAGAAAGTTGTGTGGTGTGCGATCACTCCCACTAGATTTTTTTAAATTCTCCTGTATACCGGTATAGTACACACGTATAAGTTATAATTGTATTTTAAAATAATATATAAAACTAATTATCTGTCAAATATATTCCATTAATTTAATTATACTCAAATTATGAATATCTATTTATAATTCCATTTGTAGGCAAATTATCAAGAGAAAATAAATGTTTTTGATATTAAATTATGTTCGTTATGTTTTTTTACATTTATATTCATTTGTTGCAAATGATTTTATTTAGCCATTTAAAATTTAATTTATATATTTTGATTTTAATATGAGAAAAAGGCTCAACGCGATTTTACCATCGGAGCCATTTGTTTATTTGACAGGAAAGCCTATTGCATTTTGTTTATTGTATATTTGTATGCAAATTATTGAATGAGTCAAAAAAAATTAAAATGGTTTATTTTTTTTAATATACTGTATATTAATTATTTTTATCTTAAAAATTTCAATAATCAAAGAAATTTGATACATACAACCTCAACTGTCAAAGAAAAAAAAATTTATTTTTTACCTTTCTATATTACTTACCGATGTGTACATATGATTTACAATTCTCTGTCAAATAGGATTCTGTTTATTTTTCTAAAATTGGCTGTCTTAAATAAATAGAATAAATAATTAAAATTAACAACATTCATACATAGGATAATTTATTAATTACAATTAATAATGAAAATTTAATTATGCTATTTATTGTTAATAATAAATAATTTAAGCAAATTAGTGTAAAATGAAACCTCATATCGATCAATAGGCGGTACTATTAAAATATAAATGGAATTCTTTAAATTAGTAATTAACTAACAAATTACTAGTTACGAATTCTGATTATTAGCAGGATTTAATAAAAAATGAATATTCATTAGAAGAGTTGAATATTTAAAGTTTTATTAATAATTAATAATATTATTATATAAAACAGTTACTGTTGGAAAAAATTAAATTGTTTTTAGAAATGATTATCTACCCTTTTTTTAGAATTGAAAAAATGTATAATTTGCTGTCTGAGTATCACTGAATATCTCCACAAATAGTAGAAATTTTGAAACAAAGGGACCTTTTAAAGATAAGAAAATTTTGTGCATTTCAAAATTCCTATTACTTTTTGAGTTGTTAATTTTTGAAGTTACAATTTCTCTCATAGAAATTGTATCAAATTTATGAATTAGGTCTTCCTTCTTACCGTGAAATTTTTATTTTTTTAAATTTATTTAAGGTCTTTTTCAGTAACGAAGGTAGTTTAGACCCCGTCTCTATTTATTTCAATTTATTGGAAGCCAATTAAAATTAATTAATTTGACACATTTTCCTGAAATTCTAACAGAAGTCGACATTTTCCAATGGACAGAAATTATTTTTTACTAAACAATTTCAAATTATGTATTCGATTATGTACTTTTTTGTTTAATTTCTATTTTGTAGCTAATTTTGGGGCTAGGATGAATACGGAAATATTTAGATTAAAAAAGTCTCCCCCCCCTCCCGAAAAATTCTATATACAATCTTGATATATTTATATTATTTTTTAACTATGAAGTTTACCTGATAAGTGAAAAAAATTTTCTATTTTTATAAAATTTATTAAAATACTGTATTCAATGGAAATCAAAATGTTTATTTAGGTTGGAATTTTTATTTCAAAATTTTCAAATCAAAGTAAAAAATTTCTTCATCTCACGCATAGTATTTAACTATAGGCCTACATAAAATCCCCTTTGTAAGACTTAAGTCTGTTTGCGTTAGTAATAAATTATATCAGTACTTCATTTTTATCGCAAACTTACGACCATAAACTTCTTTTTGCTAACCATGATACAGTATACCTGAATTGTTGTTGTTGTTTGATGAAACTTAAAATATTATTTTTTTTCCCTCTTTTTCTCTCTCCCATTATTTTTAACGATCAAACGACTCCTCGTCGCTCATTGCCATAGTCTCCAAAATCTCCCCCACTCGACTTCTCTCATTACAACAGCCCTCTAGAAAATACCGCGATATTTATTTTGATTTGTGATCGTAATTTCGCTTCCCAAGTGGGCGTCAGGGGATCCCCACCAGTGGAAAGAGAGCCATTAAAGAGAAGATGGGGTGCACCGGAACTTGGGTTAAATTCACACAGCATGTTTAACAGAAGCGTATGCAGATTATTATTATTATTATTATTATTATTAAATTAAAAAGTCGATAGAGAGGACTTTTCGTTGTGATATATACATAAAGGGTTGGTTGGCTAAATTGCGCGTTTCTAATTAAAAATATCAATGTGGTAATTGCCAAGATGGCGAGCGAGAGAGAGAGAGAGAGAGGGGAGGGGGGACTAGCAAATTAAGAAAAACCGAGCGTAATTAATATTTCACCCGTTTAGGCAAACGAGTTAGCGTGCGCGAAAGAGAGAGTTTTTCTCTCTCGAAAATGTCGAGGTAGGGAACAAATAGCTCGAGTATAATGCTTGTCATCCATCTCCGAGCAAAAGACAAACGGTGTCAGAAAATCATAGCCACAACAACAACAACAACAATAGCAAACGAGTTTAGTGTCTACCATTGATTTCCTTCCAACTCTGTTTTAAAGCAGAACAAAAAAAAAAGTATTTTAAAATAAAATAACCAATAACAAGAATAAACGGAAGAGTAGAAACTTGTTTTAAATTGGTCCTCTTGTAAGCCATTTGTGTTAATTAGATTCTAACTTATTGTAGAAATTGTAAATCTTGGCTAGTTCAATTGTTTAAGATAATTTAATTCTTGTTACTATGTTTTACTGAAATAGGATATAATTTTAACTGTTAAATGGTTTGAAATTTATTATACAATTTAAATTAACAAAAAATTAGACAAATCCAACAACCATTTATTATTTTTTTTTTTTTTTTGTAACAAGAATAAAAATCTTTAGATAAAGAGTCAAATATTGAATAATATTTGATGAATAATTGGGACCAGGGCCGCATCTAGAAAAACTTGCGCCCGGGGACAAAATTATAATTTGCCCCCCCCCCCCTCCTACAAAAAAAATATATAGACTATATATTTTATTAAATATTTATTCAACATTTATTCTGCTTACAGCCAGAATGCAGCCCCAAATTCTTAGGCCCCTGGACTAATTACAACGTCACCCCCCCCCCTAGACCAGACGACTGAATGAGATAAATATTAGATTTAAATATTCCTTCTAATTTTTTAATGCGTCCCCTCGGCCCCGCCATTGTTGCGGTACTGATTGGGACTCTATGTCTCTCTTAACGTGAGGTACAGTGGGGGTTAAATACATTGCCCGCTTCAAATTACATTCATAATCATAAAACTTTATTTTATATTAATATTTTCTAAGAGAAAATTGATTCAATATTTTATAAACCTGGATCCAATTTGAGACTTTAAAAATTTGTAGTGTTTCAATTTTTTTTCCCCGGCCCCCCCCCCCCCCCCCCGGGCCCCCCCCCCCCCCCCCCCATCATCTTTTTTTCCCATAAAAAGATGGGGGGGGGGAGGGGGGGAAAAGACAAAAAAAAAAAAAAAAAAAAAAAAATTTTAATTCGCTCTTTTGGTTCGCTTACCGTTCTGCGGGATTAAAGTTTTTCTTAAATATATTGAATCTCAATTAATTTATATAGAAAAATGCCCTCGGAGTTGGCGTGGTTGGTTACGCGCCTGCCTTGTATACCAAGGGTGGAGGGTTCGGACCCCAGGCAGTCCGATGATTTTATTTATGCCATTTGGATACCAAATTGCTTAAATAAGAATGCCTGGACCCCAATATATATATATTCATAATAACGGTTATTGTAAAAGTCTTATATGGCCTAAGTTGCCGAAAAGACTGTGAACGTGAGTGTGAATGGAAAAAACTGTGTTAAAAAAAAAAAAAAAAAAAAAATAGAAACGGTGTTTAAATGACCATAGATGCCGAAAAAGAATTTAAAAAAAAAATTCCAACAAACTAGTGGATATTGAAAATAAATGTCATGTGGGAGTAGAATTGAATATTTGAAATTTTCCATTAAGGATTAAAAAAAAAAAAAATTATTATTATTGTCTTTAAAATAATTTCTAAAATAAATATTTTTTTCCAGGAACATATAAAAAGTGTATATAAATATTCAATTAATTAAATAAATATATTCGGATTAGAATTAAATTATCCGCAATTCACTCTCACTCTTTATTGTCAGTCATTGAGAATTCGCTTTGTTGCTAGCTTCCGATTAAACATTTGAGAGGATGAAGGAGTTCAAATGTTGAGCCTCGTCTGTGTGTTTGTTATTCCCTTTATAATTATTATATTTACTAAACTTATTTGTTGTTAACATTTATCGTGTGATAATAAATACATTTAATATTCAATAAGTGTTTTTAAAGTTTCAAATGAAGAGAAAGAGAAATAAACATCACAAAAAAAGAAACGAGGTAAGATGATCAACAGATTCATTAAAGCGACTTGATTATTAATACAAAACATGGCTACTCGATATTTTGCAAGGCTGTCATTTCTGCCTAGTCAGAAGGGTTAAAAATTATTTATAGAAGCTTAAAAAAATTTAAATTATAATTAAAACATATAAAAAAAGACATTTCTCTTCCCGCAACTCTTATAATTCATTTATCTAATATCTTTTTTTTTTTTTTTTATATAGACATAATAAAATCATTTAATCTTTTCCTTGACATTGAAATAGAAATAGAAACAGGTCATTCACCTTTAACTAGACCAGTTTGAAAAATACAATTTTCTTTTTTTTTTTTTTACAAATATTTAATAAAGTAAATACTTTTAAAATAAATAAATAATTACTTGTTAACCAAATGAATTGCTTTTTATTTACTAATTCATTTGGCAATAAGGATTTTTATTTATTTTCTAATAATAACTTCCCATTTTTAATTAAAATAAATATACCGTACCTAATAAGGATTTTTTTTTTATTTGATCCCTGTTTCGGGCTGGGTACCTCAAAGCTAAAACATATTTTGTTTGGTTTTTAATCCTTAGGGTAGTTACATATCGACGCAACCTTACTGTTCACCCTCGATGCTTGCACCCTCCCTGACACAGCGATGTGAAACAAATACGTTTATTGATATGAGAGAGTTCATAACGATTGATCTTTACTTCGCACTCTCACTGTCGATCCTCGATGCTCTGAAGGGATTATCGATGATCGAACCGCGAGCTAAGCATCTTAAAAAGTATCGAGGGTGAATACAAGGGTGCTTCGATATGTAACTAACATTGTACTCATTTAAATGATAGGTTTTTATTTAATAAATAGTCTAATCTCTTTCTTCTCTTCTTCTACAGGTTGTCACTCGACTTGGATGAATTGATTGATCTATTGGCTTTCTCAGTATGCCGAGCGTCAACAAGACGATCCCATCAGTCATTGACATCTCCGGGCTGATTCATCGATTATGTAAGTAGCTACTTATTTATCAATTTTTCTACTAAAGGTCATAATTTTTATTTATTTATTTCTAAATAAAAAAATGAGTATATTTTAAAACAAAAATTGATCCTTGTTACAAATTCCAATCGTGTTGTGGCGGCCCCTGCAGGGGACACCAGTGTTTTGGGTCGCCTTCTCTCAAGGAGTTGTTGAGATTTAAATGATAAATGTGCCGATTGAAAATATAATTTTTTTTTAATTTATTGTAAAAATATTTAAACAAGGTGGTCCGACACTGATGAGATCCTTTATTTTTTCAAAAAACCTCATTTTTTAAGCAAAATCTTCTACTAACAACCTTTCAAATATATTAAGTTATTATTAATATTACATGAATTAATTTCATTTTATTCTTATTCTCTTTTGAAAAGACATCAGCAATCAGAAATATTAAATCTTAAATTCTCATTTTAATAAGAACATAAAAGGGATGGATGGCTTTTGTAATAAATTCTTCATTTCAATATTATAAATTCTTATAAGCTTAAAATGATCATTTATATTATTATCCAATTAATTTTATATATAATAAAAGAGGGCAAATGGATTGTAGGTGGGGGATTTGTTTTTTTTTTTAATGGAATTAAAATAGTTGTCCGTAGGATAAAATTGGTACAGGATAGGCGTTCAGCCAAATATAAATTTAGTTAATCATTTGATTAACCGTTTTCTATCAATTTATCCTACTTCCTTCAACCAACCATACATTAGAGACCGGCAAATTTTGAGACTTTTACTGATTTTCTTAGATATCTTCCCTGATCTCATAAAAAGAAACGTTTTTTGAGATTTTCAAAAACGACTTTTGCAATTTTATTGGCGCTTTTTTGCCTCTCAGAGACTTAAAATAAGCGACTTTTATGACCGACTTTTTTCAAATTTTTTAATATTAATCGGACTGTCTGGGATCCGAACCGGGCCCCGTGGCCTTTAAGACTATTGTTGCCTGTGGGCTTGGTGTAGTGGTTAGCGTGCTGGCCTTAAATACCTAGGATCGCGGGTTTGAATGGCTTAAATAAGAATGCCTGGACCACCAATATATAGTCTACATTATTAATATAACGGTTATCGTCAAAGTCTTATATGTCCTAAAAGATTTCCAAAAAGACTGTGTGAATGTGTGTGTGAGTGTGAGTGGGAATGAGAAAAAAGTGTGAGTCTTTAAAAAAAAGACTATCATATATATTAATATACTAGACGCAAGCCCCGCCTTCGGCGGGGCTTTCCGTCTAGCCAGGGGGCTGAGCCCCCCTGGACCCCCTTGCTCGCCTTCCCTTTTCATTTTTATATATAGAGTTTATTTTAACGGTTAATTATTCATGAACTTAAGATTTTTTTGTGAATCATATCCTTTCCGGGACTCTCCCGGTACACAGATATAAAATTTACGCCGATATTTTAGAATTCAAAATGTAAATAAATAAAAAAATAGTAAACATGGGTAAATATTTATATTTTGTTACCATGGCAACCCTTTCTCCTAATTTTTATTTTTTTCTTATTTTAACGGTAAATTACTCATTAATTTATTGTTATTTGTAAAACAAAACCTGTCCGGGACTCTCACAAACATAGACAGAAAATTTCATCATAATTGGTTCAGTCGTTTAGGAGGAGTTCAGTCACATACACACGTACAGAAGAATTTTATATATAAAGAAGATAACAAAAATTCTAGCCTCTAGACCACGGGGGAGGGTGATGTTTTACGTCTTGAAATCTTGAAATAATATATCAGAGGAAATCAGAGAAAACAAAATATGTCTACACAAAAAAAAAAAAACTGACAAGCATAGAACACAACTGCTGTCACAGTTAGCTATACCTGTATGCAAACAAACCCCCTACAAATATTATGTCGCAACATAGAACCCCCCCCCCAAACCGAAACTTGCTCTAAACTTTCTTAAAAATTCCTATATTTTACCTTTATTTTATTTATTTATTTATTTATTTTATAAATTTCCCCCTTGCAAAATCACTTGTCATTTTTTTTTTTTTTTTGTTTTTTTGTATGCGCGCCTCTTCCCATATTTTCAAACTCAAAATCTGGTGTGACTGGCGCACAGCACACAACTTTCTCTTACCCTTCGGTAAGAGAAAGTTGCGCACTGTGCTGGTCACACCAGATTTTTTGTGTCGAGATATATTTAGTTTCCGATAGCACCTTAGTTTCAAACTTGGATTTTAAATGTTGACTGCTTGAAATAAACTATGGTTATTTTTAAAAATTTTAATCTCATATTTGGACATTTTATACACAATAGAGAATCGTAAATAAATACAAAATTTCATAAGAATTGGAAAAAAAAATTTTAAATGCCTAAAAAGTTTCAAAGGGGACCCCCTTTTGAATCGAAATTAACATAAAAATCCCTATAGGAAATTAACATTAGGCCTATGAGAGAAGGCGGAGAGACAGGCGATAATGTTTGCAAGTGAGAGAGAGAGATATATATATGTTTTCTCCTAAGCAATTAAAGACACAAATAAATGGGAATTTAAATAATAATTGATTTTTAATCTAATAAAAAGAAAAAGATTTAAATTCCGTTACCATGGCAACCATTTCTATCTTTCCTATGAAGAACAAGAGTAAAGTGGTCTCCAGAAGATTTCAACGGCAAAATGAGAATATACATTTTAAAGAGCATCTAAAAAATAATTGATTTTTGAATTTTAAAAAAAATCCTTGGAGGGAATTTTGAGAAAATCGAAAAAAACTGAAAAAGTACATCAGTAAAGTACTAGTACTTTTTGGCCGATTTTGTTCAAAAGCTTATTTTGAGCGTGTGGGAAGGTACCTAAGTTAAATATAAAATTTCAATCCGGTAGCTCAATTCCTTCATGCTAAAAGAACAAGAGTAAAGTGGTCTTCAGAAGATTTCAACGGCAAAATGAGAATATACATTTTAAAGAGCATCTAAAAAATAGTTGATTTATGAATTTTAAAAAAATCCTTGGAGGGAATTTTGAGAAAATCGAAAAAAACTGAAAAAGTACATCAGTAAAGTACTAGTACTTTTTGGCCGATTTTGTTCAAAAGCTTATTTTGAGCGTGTGGGAAGGTACCTAAGTTAAATATAAAATTTCAATCCGGTAGCTCAATTCCTTCATGCTAAAAATCTGTCCACACATACATACATACATACATACATACACACACACAGACCAATTTGCGGGACCCACTTTTTTGGACTCAGGGGACCTCAAAACATGTATATCCATCAAAATCTCGACATCGAATTTTTGACATGATCGCAATACTTTCTCTCTCTATATATTTCATATATAGGCTAAGAGAAAGTAAAAATGTTATAAATTCAACTGGATTGTGATGTCACACTTAGAGAAACCCTCGGGTCCCCATGTTACAATTAGTAACGTTTTTTACAGACCTCTACCCCCCCCCCCCTAACGCGTTACTTAATATGTGAACTACTCCAAAAGACGTAGCCGGAGGAGAGGGGAAGATGAGGATTTAATCTTAAAAAGTAAAAATATCAAATATTTTCTCTTATGACTGAATATTATTTACTAATTACCATAAATTTATATTTAAAAAAAATTATTTTTTTCCATAATGATGTTTTAATTAGTATATATTCTTTTAATAATAACCTGTTACATTTATTCTTTTTTAATACTACTAATAAATATTTCACTCGCCTCTTGGTTAGAATCCTAATGTCTTAAATTAAAATTACATTTTTATTTGAAAACTTTTATTATTTAATTTTAGAATTAATGGAACTTGTAAAGAATCCAAGAGAAACCCTAAAAAGTTTAGCCAATTACATAAAATATAAATGATCTTTTAAATCTGTAACACACACATTTATTATTACACATGTTGTGATGTTTATGTAGGGATTAGCCTGTAAAGAACTTAATGTCTTAAAATACTAAAAAAAAAAAATGGAAACTAGAGGATGTATTTCCTTTACTTTATATTATTCTTTAAGTGTAAACTCAGTTTATTTTATATATCTATTTATTATTATTATTATTATATTTTTTTTATCTAGAAATTAAAAATATATTTTTGAGAGTACCTCTTTTAAGTTTTTATTTAGGCTCTTAAAAAAATAGTCATAAACGGGTAGATTTATTCTACTTTGATCTCTATAGACGATGGTGACTTTATGTATAGTAAAAGTTCTTTTTACGCCAAAAATAAATAATTTTGCGTATTACCCTACGGCCATCTACAAACAATATGAAAATATTTATATTTTGTTACAAATTGATTTTTTGTGTCGACCCATAGTTTCCGACAATAAGAAACTTTTTTTTTTTTAAACATTCACACTTTTTTCTCATTCACACAGTCTTTTCGGCAACTTAGGCCATTTAAGACTCTTGACGATAACCGTTATGAATATATATTATTTTGGGTCCAGGCATTCTTATTCAAGCCATTTGGTATCCAATTGGCTTAAATAAAATCATCGGACTACCTGGGGTCCGAACCCGCGACGTTCGGTATACGAGGTTAGCACTCTAACCCCTACACCAAGCCCGAGGCCATAAGAAACATTTGAATTCAAGACAAAATTTATAAACATGGGAAAATTTTTATTTTGTTACCATGGCAACCGTTTCTTCTATCTTTCCTTTAAAGTACGGTATAAAAGTAATGTGTGCTTCAAACAGTTTCAAGGGCAAAATGAGAATATAAGTTTTAAAGAACATCTAAAAAATAATTGATTTTAAAATTTTAATCCATTTTGATTACATCGAATTTTGATAAAATCGAAAAATACTGAAAAAGGGCATCAGTAAAGTACTAGTACCTTTTGGCCGATTTTGTTCAAAAGTTTCATGTTACAAGCCAGTGGGGTACCTTACTTAAATATAAAATTTGAATCTCGTAGCTCTTTTCGTTCTTGAGATATTTTAGACATCAAAATCTCGACATCGAATTTTTGACATGAATTCAATACTTTTTCTCTAAATACTTAGGTAAGAGAAAGTAAAAAAAAAAAAAAAAAACATGTTTATTTAGTCAAAGATTAATATAGATTTAGATATATTTTAGAATGATATTTTCATAGTTAGGTAGATCAAATAAAAATTCTCGCTGGTAATAATCATTTAAAAGAGTGTTGGTTGTCGGATGAATTTGAGAGATTTGTTGTTATTAGGCCCATTAAGAAATAAGCGGCCATTGCGATATATGAATATTGATGTCGTTAAAAACGCATTTGCCCCTTCTCAATGGGTACTCTGGTTGTCCCTCAAAAACCCTACTTGTACTAATTCCTTGTTATTAAAATTTATTTATATTTTAATTTATTAATCACCTGTTGTTTTAAAACAAATACCTTTTTTTATTTTATTTCTACGATAACAGCTTCTTTTTCTTACCATAAATTGAATTGAGTTCTAACCAGAGTTAAAACTTGAGATCAAATAAATACAAATCAATTGACAAATTATTCAAAAGCCTGTTATGCAATGGTGTGTCAAAGACCAAAAAAATTCAAAATTGAGTTAAGCACGGAATATTATTTCAAATACTTTAATTAATAGTATTTTTTATGAAATATGTCCTAAAAAAATTTATATTTAATGTTTCTTTCACAATTGACAACAAAAATTATATATAATCCAATGAAAACAAAAAACTAAAATGTTGATTTTCTCAAAACTCGATGTTTGGTCTTTGACACACCATTGCATAACAGGGTCCCTATATACACTGTATATTAAGCGTAGGCCAAATTATTTCTAAGGTGGCACAATTCAAAACGTGTTTTGGTAAAATTGCATAAAACTATTAACTTGGCTCTATGAACATAATATAAATATATTTTTTTTACACTTCTCAAAAATTCGATGTCGACATTTTGATGGATATACACGTTTTGAGGTCCCCTGAATCCAAAAAAGTGGTTTCCGAAACATGGTCTGTCTGTATTTAATTTTAAGCATGTAGGAATTGAGCTATGAGGCCCTTAAAATTGTTTGTAGCACACTTTACTCATGTACTTCATAAGAAAGATAGGAAAAATGGTTGCCATGGTAACAAAATATAAATATTTTCCCCCGTTTTTTTTTTTTTTTTTTAAAACATTCACACTTTTTTCTCATTCACACTCACACTCACACACACATTCACACAGTCTTTTCGGCAACTCAGGCCATTTAAGACTTTAGACGATAACCGTTATTGATAAATATACATATAGGGGTCCAGGCATTCTTATTTAAGCCATTTGGTATCCAATTGGCTTAAATAAAATCATCGGACTGCCTGGGGTCCGAACCCGCGACGTTTGGTATACGAGGTTAGCACGCTAACCTCTACGCCATGCCCCGAGGGCTTTCCCCCGTTTATAAATTTTACATCCTGAATTTCAATATATCGGTTGACACAAATAATCTGGTGTGACAAGTCACAACAGATTTTTTTTTTTTTAAGCCGGATGATATTTTAGAATTAATAGCTAACCCCTAAATATTCTTGTAAACTTCTCTTCTTCCTTTCGTTATTATATTCACGTCTTTGTTCCTTAAGTGCCTCTGATATCAATAGACGTTTTTGTGACATTCTAAAAGAGCATTTTAATTTATCTTTGATTTAGATTTTTAATAATGCTTTTGTTTTCATTTATAAAATCTTATTAAATTAGAAAAACAACAAGGAAATATAAAAATACAAAAATGACTTGTTAGCCTAGGATTCTAGGGACAATTGAAAGGAGAAAAATTCACAGCTATATACACCAGATTTTTTTCCTTGTTTTCTAACTTTTGAAAATTTGAAAAATCTTTTAGTTTTTTGTCTTTAAAGGGTGCGCGTCTCAGGGTGCTAATTTTGGGACTTTCCAGCTGCCACAATTTTGAAGCTATCGACCTCAAATTTTTTTTAAATTAAAGCTATTTAAAATATCTACAAATAATAGAAGCCCTTTTTTTTGATTTTCGAAAATTTTTTTTTTTTTTAGATTAATCGCATTAAATAAAAGATATTTTTAAAAAAGGAGCTCTATAAGTTGTAGATAATTAAATTAGTAATCATTGTGTTAAAAAATAATTAATTTTTTGCCTTTAATTAATTAGCTGGAAAGTCTAGAATTAAATGGAACAAGTTACGTGTATTCCAATGGGGGAACACTAACGCCATCTCGTGCCGCCTCGAGTCATTCGTGCTTTAACGGTTTTCCGAGACGCGCACCTTAAAGAAAACAAATTTTTTTTATTAAAATCGTAAGGAAACAGGACTAAAAAATTTAACCCCATTGGCTCTACGTTTAATCCGAAGTGTATTTTATTTATTTATTTACTATATTTTGATAAAATTTAATTATTCATTTCATAAATAATTTAGTGTCTTCATTTTTATTATAACAGATAAAGAATTTTTTATCTCGATTTCTAGATCACTTTATGAATGATAAAACATAAAATGAGTGTCTTTAGATGTCGATAGACCCGTAAAATTTATAATAATATTGAATAATGAATCGACCCGAGTGGATTGATGGAAATGCAGCATAGCCATTGCGAAAGTGGAATGTCCCCTGTTCAAGTTTATAATTTTAATAATTTTATTTGAATATATACATTAGGGCGGAGCGAAAAAAAATTTTTTTGATTTTACTTTTGCCTTAGTGCGGAAAAGTTGTGTATTGGTACGTAGGCTATGTGTGCAAAATTTCGTGGAAAACAAAAAATATCTTCCGTTCCCATATCGACCGTGATTTTTTGCAGATTTTCATCATATAGGCCTAGTGAAAAATGTGTTTTTGTCAATTTTTTTGTATAAAGCTTGTCACTTTGATCTCAAAATGTAGAAAAAACATAATACATTACACCATGGGCGTACCCAGGATCAAATCTAGGGGGGAGGGGGGGGCAATGGGAACGGAAGATATTTTTTGTTTTCCACGAAATTTTGCACACATAGCCTACGTACCAATACACAACTTTTCCGCACTAAGGCAAAAGTAAAATCAAAAAAAATTTTTTTTCGCTCCGCCCTAATATACATGTATATCTATAAATTGCACCCATTCAATTAATTTTATTTGGTACTAGCTGTGCTTTCGGTCCACCTTTCGTTGATAGGCCCTGGCGGGCGGCGTCTCTGATTATGAGAGTCAGAGATAGATATGTTTATGTTAGTTACTAAATAATACAGTTTTTTATCGAAAACTTCTGGTTGCATCTGGTTCTCCTAGATGTATAGACTCCTAGGCCAGGAAAGATGGCACAAAAAGCCTAAATCGGGCTCAAAAATAGGCAAATCAAATTTTAGATCTGGGTTCAGATTTTGAAGAAATTTGATTATAATTAATTTCCCAAACATTTAAGAGAATAATTTTATTTATTTTAATACGTTACTCCAAATTTCAAATACTACATACAGTATGTTGGCTTAATTTGAAATATATTAATTGAAAATTTCTATAGAAAAGACATACATACCAGGGGCAGAATAATGCAATTTTATCGGTGGAGGCTTTTTTGGGGGATGAACATTTTTTTAAATAATACCTTCCAAGGTACTATACCGTTAAGGCGATTAGAGACTTAAAATCGATAGTTTAAAATAAATTTAAAAAATATATTTTAGGCAAAAAATCAATTTTTTTAGATGACTAGTTTTTAAAACTTTTTCAATTTTTTTCTCGGGGGGGGGGGGGGGTCCCTGATACATACATATATACACATACACAAATGGGACGTTTCCACTTATCTCCATCCAATTTTTGATATATACAATCAAGGGCCCCCGCAGAATTTTTTGCAGGGGGGGCAAGTCACTTCCAGATAAGTTAAAAAAAAACGTACTTTGATTAAAAATGTTATACATCTCTTAGTATTTAAAGCTTTCTCTCCGCGGGAAGGTGGATGTATAATGAGAAAGGTTTTTTTGCATTTTTTTTTTTGTTTTAAACATTTTTTTGTATCATTTTAATTTTCCAGGGGGGGGGGGCAAGTGCCTGGTTGCCCTCCCCCTGCGGACGCCCATGTTACAATTAAAAAAAAAATAGAAATCAAAATTAAATAGAAAATCTAACATAAAAAAGACATAAAAAAAAAAATAATCATATTTGAATAAATGAAAAAATATTCATACATTTAAAAAATTCTTTTTTCCTAAATGAACTGTCAAAATTAGAAAAATTAAAGCTGAAATTTTATTATAATATTTAAATTTATAATATGTATATTTGCATTTTAGTAATTTAATTTTATTCGAATATAAGAAGCACTTATGGAGCTATAAAATCTTCACAAATTATTCCAAAGCCTCTTTTTCATACGAGATGGTCTAATATTATAATAAATGAGAAATTTAAATTGCTGCCCGCTTGGGAACTGGTCATTTTCCCCTCGTTTAGATAGAAATAATTTCTTGAATATATTATGCCCTCATAATTTTAAAAAGAAACGGAAGATGTCCATGGAGATGGCCTCCACCTCCACTCTCTTTTTGTGCCCTTTGATAACCAGCCAGGTATTATAATAAATAATCCTCTTATGGCTTTTTAACTTCCACCGAGGGAAATTGTTATATACTAGAGTATATATGTATTTTTTTTTTTTTTTTTTTTTTGGAAAATTAAATAGTTGCAAATCATAATCGTTTAACCCTTTTTTAATATTTATTTATGAGTAAACCAAAACAAAGCATAACTTGATTATTTTAAATGATTTAATAAAAACATCATCCCTAAAGGGAAAGATAAGAGATTTTCTATTTTAATTCAAATTTAAAAGTAGATTAAATTAAATGGAATTTTTAAGTATTCCACTTCCTGGCTGATTATTTAGGAGGATTCTCATTAAAAATACTGGGAGGAGGAACTTCAGCCCAATTTACTAATAAAATATCTTCAATAAAAAGTAATCTACACCGCTTTCGGTTCACCATTATCTAACCTCTTCAGGCTTACATATCGCCTGCTGAGAATTATAGTGGCGAAAATCCGAAAATTCACTTTTTGAGTTAAGCCTACCAAACGATGTTAAAACGTCTTCTCTTTTAAGTGCCAAAGTGGCGAAAATTAATTTCCTTCATTCATTTCATTTTATTCTTTGTTATAAAATTTGGTCTATTCATTTGTTGCTCGGCTATTTAAATGAACCGCTATATGTTTATAAAACTTTCAAACGCCTTTTCTCGAATTGCTGAATTTAGGCCCCCGGAAATGCTGGAGATCCTGGGTTCGATTCTCGAAAACAATAGGGTTCGGCTCACCAACAAATAAACATGTAAATTTGTTCAATATTTTAATTATTGTATATTGGTCTTATAAGAAAGAGCTCATTAACGCAACTCTCCTTCCCCATTCATCTATCTCTCCTTCGACCATGTAATCCTCACTCTCCTCCTGTCTCACCTCCTCCAAATATTAATATTATCTACACATTTACATGTCCGGTACATCTTAATAATCCTCTTGATTTAATTATCCTAACAATATCTGATCCCTTGTACAGTTCATGAATTTGTATATTTAAAATTAATTTTTACTTTCTCTTACATCTATATATGTTAATATATAAAGAGAGAAAGTATTGAATTCATGTCAAAAATTCGATGTCGAGATTTTGATGGATATACACGTTTTGAGGTCCCATGAATCCAAAAAAGTGGTCTGTCTGTGTGTCTGTGAACAAAATGTCTCGAGAACGAAAAGAGCCAGGAGGTTGAAATTTTATACTTACCTAAGCATCCTTCCTGAAACGTGACACGAGGCTTTTGAACAAAATCGGCCAAAAATTACTAGTACTTTACTGATGCACTTTTTCACTTTTCTTCGATTTTCTCAAAATTCGCTCCAACAATTTTGATATAAAATTAATAAATCAATTATTTTTTAGATGCTCTTTAAAATGTATATTCTCATTTTGCCCTTGAAATCTTTTTGAAGCACACTTTACTCTTTTTCTACATAGGAATGATAGGAGAAATGGTTGCCATGGAAGCAAAATATATCTGCACGTAACTAAACATATGTCGACACAAAAAAATCTGGTTTGACAAGCACAGAACACAACTTTCTCTTACCTTTGGGAAGAAAGAGTTGTGTGCTCTGCGAACAGTCACACCAGATATTTTATAATCCTTTTGAGAATATATTCTTAGGTTGATAAATTAAATTATTTAATTACTAGAGAATGTAAAAAATAGTAGACATAGATATGTAAATATTCGACATTTTTTTTTATAGTGAGGTGGCTATGTACAGTGAAGGTCAATATTAAGTCCCACCCATGCGTTTTCTACTTGTGATTATTTCATTATTTTTATTAAAAAAAAATGAAAATATTTATTGAAATTAGGATTGAACCATGAAAGTTTCCATTAAAAAATATATAATATTTTTTTAAAAACAATGAAATTATCACAAGTAGAATACGCATGGGTGGGACTTAATATTGTCCCTCACTGTACGTATATTTTCAAATTCCCTAAGCCAGATTTATTTATACCAATTGGTATCTATTCTTCTTAAATAAATTTTTATTATCAATTTTGGCTATTAAAGTTTTTATGACAATGTCACCTTTAACTTCGTGGTTCGAAAGGGGGGAGGGTCTTTCTTTCTTTTATTAATTCAATAAAATTTGAAATCACTTTTATAATAAAAGTCTAAATATCTCTCAACAGTTCAAATAGTAGTTTATTAAGTTATAAAGAATGAGGGTAATTTCAAATACCTATCAAAGTATATCCATTCGCTGATTGTTTATAAAGTGACTTGGGAAGTTATTGGACTTGGTGGCCACGTTCTTGTGGCAAACCCTAATAACTATCGCCACAAACATCTGGCCTCCAAGTTAAGTAACAAACCCTGAACGAGAGAGGGATGTTGGAAGTGGGGCTGACTCTTCGGAAGCAGATTTTTCCAAGTTCTATTGCCAGTGTTAAGCTATTAAACGGGCTTTAAAACCAAAACCAAAAGAGATATAAACAAAGCTTACCCTTATTTTTATGAGGGAGTGTTGTTAGGGGATCTACTACGTACGAAAAAGCAATAACTTGAGTTGAGATTTTAGTGAGGGTAGAAGAAATTAGAAGATGAGTTGAATTTAAAATCTAAGTTAAGTGGGGAAGGATAAAAAGCGAATAGCTTGATAAAATATTACAATATATATCATACATTGGCATGATGGTATCTAGAAATCTATTAAGCAGGGAGTGTTAAGGACCTATTATTTCCCTTTTCCTCCCTCTCTAAGTAGTCAGGTTCAATATTAACCGCCACCCTCGAGAATAGATCCGTAAAGTTAGACAACCAGAGTGCTTAGAAAATAAATAAATAAACTTTTTTTTCAATAAAAAATTCGTGGAAGATTATTGAGTTTAGTTCTAATGTAGGCGAATCAAGAATAAAACAATTTGTTTTTTATGTAGGATTTATTTAAACTCAATAATCTTCCACGAATTTTTATTGAATATTTATATTTGTACTACTCCACTTTAATAAACTTTTTTTTTTTAACTAAATATTTTTCGAGATCTATATATTTGAATAAGATAATAGAATTCAAAATACCTCGATTCGGACTTAACAAGTCATAGATATATTTAACAAGGTTGTGAGTGTTTTTTATTGATGAGGCCAAACATCCCATGGTCCCCGGGAATCGAACCCAGGATCTCCGCCTTTCCGGGGCATAGGCGTGCTTGCTATCCATTGCACCAGGCCACCGGACCCTTGACCTGCACCATATTTTAATATTACTGTGGAAATGCAATTTTTTGAGACAATAATTACGTCAGCTAAGCGCTCTGGTTGTCTAACTTCACGGCTCTATACTCTAGAGGTGGCGGTTAATATTGAAACTGACTGTACATATGAAAGAGAGAAAAATTTGCGACAAATGAATTAATTTGTACAAAAGAACTGATAATAAAGGGCTTTTTTATATCACATGTGGACCAAAATATTGTTTTTAATATTTAAATTTTTTATTTATCTTGTATAGGTCTATACTGAATATTTTATTGTATACTTATATCCAAATATAGGTTTAATTTAGATCTCAAGAGAGCGTTTGAACCCCAAACCTCTCCCATGGGTACTCCTATTTAATTTATTAATTAATATCAAATGCAATTGTATAGTTGTGAGTAATATTGCTGTAATATTAATAGAGGCTAGCACCAAAATGAGAAAATACAGTTATATTTTTTCTTGGTTGGTTGAAACAATTACAAGGCTCTACCTAGTTAATATATGTAAAATTATTATTTTTTTATTTCGTTATAATAGGGAATATTTACAAAATTAATAATTTTTTTTATTCTATAAAATATATAAAAGTATAGGTGTTTTTTCTTATAAGCCATTTTTGTTCCAGAATTCATGGAGAAATATTACCTATCTGCGATCATTCAAAGGGAGACCGTAGACTTGACATCTCTAATTTTGTGAAATTTTACTATGTAAGTACATGTTTTTATCCCCGCAAAACTAGACACTTTAAAGAAAAAGAAATTTCACTTTATAATTTAAATTTTGAACTTTTTTTTCTTTTTATGGGGACAGAAAATCGAGTTTTTTCCCTTTGTGCTGCATAAAAGTGAAGAAAAATATGCATTATCTTTTAAGTATTTCATATTTAATCGAAAATATCATAATAATAAAGATGTGAAAATATAAAAAAATTTAAATATACCGACAATACTAAAATGTTATAAACATCTTTAAAGTAAATTACTCAATCTATTCACTAATGGAGCTTGTTTATTTTAAAAATAGAACCAAAGCCCGAAACATTTTATTAGTATATAAATAATAAACATCAATTACTAGTTGAAAGGGTTGAATTTATTTATTATTCGATTACTCATCAAAGCTTTTTTAATAACATTATAACTTGCTCAAAGCTCAATAGGTGGTAACTAATATCAAAATCAAAGATTGGTTTGCGTTTAATCTAGTCATGTTTTCACCTCCCCTTTTATCCCCCTCCTCCTCCATTCACTTTTACCCATGACTAATTGACCAGGTAAATGGACTCTATTGATTCAGTGAATTGAAAATCAAATTATGTTAATAAAATTTTATAAATAAATTTAATTGTTGCGTGTAGGAACTGAACAGTATATAATAAATAACCATTGATTGCATTCTATAGTGGAATACAGTATAAATAAATAAATATTTCCTCTCTAAATAAGGTTACCATAATGAAAAAAAAATTATTAATTCCACACTAAGTGAAGTGAATTTATTTATTATCAAATGGGATCGTCTAATAGAACCTTATTAAAAAAAAATATGGTGTGCTAGGACACAGCACACAACTTTCTCTTACCCAACGATAAGAGAAAGTTGTGTGCCCTACCGTACTTATCACACCAGATTTTTTGTGTCGAGAGCACCTTAGTTCCCAACTTGACTATTTGCATTTCATAAGCAAAAAATCTGGTGTGACAAGTACAGAACACAACTTTCGATTACCGAAGGTAAGAGAAAGTTGAGTGCTGTGCGACCACAGATTTTTCGTGTCGACATACATATATATAATTAACATATATTTAGTGTCCGACAGTACGTTACATTTGAATTCTAGAAGTAAAATTTATAATCATGGGAAAATATTTATATCTTGTTACCATGGCAACCATTTCTCCTATCTTTCCTATGAAGTACAAGCCTAAAGTGGTCTTCAGAAGATTTCAATGGCAAAATGAGAATATACATTGTAAAGAGCATCTAAAAAATAATAAAGCCTTATATTTATTCCTCTTAAAATATACAAAATTTATTTATTTCACATCTCAGCAATCATTAAGAACTTAAATTATACTTTATTTAAGTACATATTTTACATTTTATATTCAGATTTTTGAATTTTTAAATTTATTTTATTTATTTTTTTTTTTGCATTAAGGAACTGCTGCACTCTGGAGGATTAGTATTGAAATCGGTGGTTCATTATTTCACCGAATAACTACAATAATTTACTATCTAAAAGGGAAAAATAAGAAAAAATTTTGGACTTGTCCACTTTTGCTTTGAATCAATCATATATGGACCCTGTTATGCATTAGTGTGTCAAGTGCCAAAAAAATTAAAAATTGAGTTAAGCGCGGAATATTGTTTCAAATGCTATAATTAATAGTATTTTTTATGAAATATGTACTAAAAAAATTTATATTTAATGTTACTTGCACAATTGACAAAAAAATTTTATATAATCCAATGAAAACAAAGAAACTTTAATGTTGATTTTCTCAAAACTCGCTAGCTGGCGCTTGACACACTAATGCGTAACAGGGTCCATATATTCATAGATAAGGAAAAATAATTATCCCTTCTTAATAAATATTTTTACTTCTCAAACAGTTCAAACAGTCTTCAATACTTTGTGGGAAGCCCTCGGGGCATGGCGTAGAGGTTAGGTGCTAACTCGTATACCAAACGTCGCGGGTTCGACCCCAGGCAGTCCGATGATTTTATATAAGGCATTTGGATACCAAATGGCTTATATAAATGCCTGGACCCCAATATGTATAATAATAAATAACGGTTATCGTCTAAAGTCTTAAATGGCCTAAGTTGCCGAAAAGACTGTGTGAATGTGAGTGTGATTGTGAGTGTGAATGAGAAAAGTGTGAATGTTTTTTATTTAAAATACTTTGTGGGAAGAGGAAGTTACGCTACTCTGCAAAATACATACTGTGCATCTTGTAATTTCCTCTTCCCACAAAGTTGAATATTTTCTCATTTTTGACATTATCAACTTATCGTCAGAAGTTAATACAACCCTAAATGTATTTAATTTACAAACGTTTATTAGAATATTGAATGTGTTGTCAGGTAGAAGGTGACACAAAAGATCAATTCAATGACAATGATGCGAATTTTTGACAGACACAAAACTAACGCCTTACTAGAGTTTTATTAAATAAAGAATAAACGATAATTTCTCTGACTTTTACAACATAATGAAATGAATTATCCATTTCCTTTACAAATGACTATTTCCTTAACTCTCCTATTATAATTAATTATCCCTTCCTCTTGAAAAAAATTGAAAACCATTTTTTTCTTTACCGATTTCACATATTACACGGATTTTTTTTTCGAATATACAACTTCCATTTCCTTTTCATATAACGTTAAAATGAAAAATAAAATTATTAATATGCAAGCCTAGTTGTTTCTATGAAATGAAATTAATTTTCATCTAATATTTTCATCCCCTAAGTAAGAGCTACATTTCATTTCGCCCGGCTTTTGACATTTTTATTTATTAGCACTTTTAAATAGTTTAGCTCTTTTTTTTACTGCTCTTTAAAGCATGACTAAAAAAAAAAAAATATGAGTATATGTTCATTAATCTTAATTATTTGAATTTTAAAATCCCTCCCAAATAATAATAATAATAATAAAAACACTAAATAAAAAAATTCTCATTTTGTTAGTCTTTTGTAAAATTTGAATGGATTAATTTAACGAAAGAAAAAAAATAAAGGAAAAAAAAACAAACAAAACGTTTATAAAATTTTTATCAGCTCAAAAAAAAAAAAAAAGATTTTTAAATATTAATAAAATTATTCAATCAAAAAACTTGAGTAGAAACAATCAGTTGATATTATATTAATAACGTGTGTTATATTAACGGAATTTCTAGACTATGGTTATGCTATTAAGTATTTATAAGGTATAAATAATTAATTTATAGCACGCCAACCAGGTTAACGTTTCTATTTTAATTTTAATTCATTGGCCAAAGTTGAGTTTAAAGTTAGAAGAAAACGCTAAATCATTAAAATAAATTTTTTTTTCGAGATTTTAAAATTACAAACTCGAAGTGGGAGTTAAGGAGGAGGAGTTTCTTTTACTCTACTATCCTTCCATTCGTTTACGCTACTGGTTGCCTAACTTCCAGGCGTTCCCATGATTTAAAAAAAAGTTTAATTCTTGAATTATCTTATCCACTATATTTCTTAATATTTTTTTTCTTATTGACAAAAACAAGAGTTCGTTGTCCCTTCTCTCTGACATATCTCTATAAAATTATATTTGTTTGTGGCATTACATTAAAATTCTCCCCCTCCGGGACCCTCTAGTTACGCCCATGGACATTAGCTTCTCGTCCCGGGTTCGCTTCCCGACCCAAAAAACTGACTGACCCTAAAAAGACCGACCCAGAAAAATTTATTTCATTTGTAATATTATAAAGAATTTTTCAATGAGGTTTTTTTTTTTAAATAAATTAAATTCATAAGAGATTATTGGGGCATCGAGCTATAATTTTTTTAATGACTTATTAAAAAATTATCGTATTTAATTTTTTTGTTATCAAGCAAATACAAAAAAAAAAACAATCTGTCCCAATAATCTTTAATTTTTTTTAAATTTAAAAATGAATTTGTTATTATTGAATCACATATTAATTAAGAAATTTTTAAAATAAGTTTAGATGATTTATTTAAAAAACAAATGTCAAATTAGTTCAGCATTCTTGCAATAGATGGCAGGCTAGTCTAACAGCCAATCTCCTTTTAGCCTATATCTAGCCTATATTTATATATTTTTATGCTTTATTATAAAAGATACATAATATATAATAACATTTATAAAGTATTTATTGTTAAAAGATCAATGAAAATCAACCAAATTATTAGCTACCATTCTGACATCTCTTGGCAAATTTTTGAATTACTTGATTTTTTGGGCATACTTCTTATGACACACAACGCCATCTTATCGGGTACAACATGCGTAACACCTTCGCTTCCGTTTCGCCTTAATCTTTTATTATTGACAAGAATCATTGGGTTGTCAATCTTACAGGCGTTTGCAAGTAGGCCTATAGGATAAAATCTTATATAAAAAAGTTTTGATACTTTCTTTTCCTTTTAGGGAATAAAGTAAAGTAAAAAAAAAAAAAAAAAAAAAACAAAGGAAAAAAAAATATATTTTTTGATCTAATAAAACTTTGAAATTTTCATTTTGGAAACAAAGTCACAGACCTGCCTCTCTCTAATTAAAGAGATATTAAATTAAAAAATAATTACTAGCCCAGCCAGACTCGGTGTGTTTAATCACCTGAAAATTCCATCTCTCTCTCTCTTTTTCGCTCTCAGACTCTTTACATATCCTTTTTCTTTCTCTTTGTTTTTTTTCCCTCCTTTTATTCCCTAGAGCATACAATCGCCATTACTTGCAGAAAACATTCGCAAATTGAAAACAGATATACCCATGAATAATGATGACGTTAATTTAAAGAATATTATATACGAATCGTCCCCCATTCCTTTATATATACATACACACATTTATATATAATGTAAATATGGCTCTAAAAACATTATTAACATGATTAAAAAGTTTATTCGAGTTTTCCGTTTATATACGTTCAGTAGATCGCATTTAGAGAATGTATTCATTTTATCTTTTCCCAGTTACTACATGTTGCTTTTTAATTAATTAAGCTAAATCGAAACAACTCTATAAAATCATAACAAAGGCAATACCGATTCACATTCCGAAAATAAAATACAAACGTAAATATCAATACTTTAGATAAAGTGTATAATTTTAGCTAGATTTAAATAAAATAAAGTAGAGGGGATGAATTATCTCGGATTATAATTTAAATCATTGCTTTCTAAATTCGAATTTTTGCAGGGATCGTTTTCGTCTCGCTGAAGTTAAAGAAACCTTTTTTTTATTTTTTTGATGAAAATTTGTACATTGAGATAATCAAAGTATTTTTACTTTCTCTTATCTATATATCGCCTGCTGAGAATCATAGTGGCGAAAGTCCAAAATTCAACAATTCGAGAAAAGGCGTTTATAAACATAGACATTTAAATACAGTGGAACCTCGCTTAACGAGTTTGATTCGTTCCAGATTCAAACTCGTAAAGCGAAACACTCGTTATGCGAAACAATTTAAATTAATGTAAAATACAATAATGTGTTCCATGTCGAAAAAATACTCTCTTATGTCTGTTTTCTTGCGGGTTTTTCTTCGGGGACATTTTTACAAGGGTTTAATAAACTTTTCAGACAAAAACATTGCAAATCTCTTTCCTGATTATCTTCCTAATAATTAATTCAATTAATTTTTATTCATGTACAATGAGAGACAATATTAAGTCCCATCCATGCGTTTTCAACTTGTGATTATTTAAATTGAAAATCTTTATTGCAAATTTTCTAGGTTTGAACCATGAAAGTTTCAATTAAAAAATATATAATATTTTTTTAAAAACAATGAAATAATCACCTGTAGAAAACGCATGGATGGGACTTAATATTGTCCCTCACTGTACATTTAACACAATATAACACAAATTTGAAAAAATGTTCGATCACAAGCGACACTACAATGCTACATTAAATTAAATTAATTTTTTTTTTTTTTTTTAATTGTAATCACTAAATTTAAAAGTGCGCAAATATTAAATATAAAAGCCGAATTATAAACTAATTGCACAGACTTTTTTTGGCGAGTCTGTGTTTTGTACTCGTTATGCGAGTCATTCTTTTACAATTTGTTTTATTCGTTATGCGAATTACTCGTTATGAGAGGTGCTCGTTAAGCGAGGTTCTACATTATTTTCATTTTCTATATTTTATAAACAAAATTTAATTGCTAATTTAATTTATAATAAATGGGTTTTAGAAAAATTGGTGTTACCACTTTTTACTTTTTATTATAAACAGAAAAATATCCTGACAAGAAAAATCTGGCGTGATATAACTAACGAATACAGAAGGTTCTAGTTCCACCATATAAATTTCATTTCTTTCTCGATTAAAACAATTTCCACAAAGAAAGTAAAATCGTATTTGTTCGTTTATTACGCTTGAGCTAGATACTTTTTTTTTTTTTAAACAACAAAATCTTGTTTTGTATTTTTTTTTTTATTCATATAAACTCGAGAATTAAACTCTAAAATGGGTTTAAATTAACAGGCATGTAATAAGAGCAAGCATTATCATTGTAGTAAGTGTAGTAAGCACTTGGATGTCGTCAGAGCGTGCAATTCTCTCTCAAGTCCTCATTCAAAAGCCCCGATTATTATTACTACTCCTCCTCAAACCCCTACAATGAATATAAGGGAAGTATTGTAATCGGATAACAATTTCATTTTGATGGAGGGAAAATTAATGATCATTTATAATATAGCCTGTGTATGTGTATATCCTGGACAGTTAATTAATAATTAGAGTTGTCAAGATATTGAGTTGCTGTTGTATGTCCTTAGAGAGAGGTTTCAATTAAAATTTCATAAATAGACATTGGATAAACACAGCTGATGGTTTTTGTTCGCTTTTCTTGACATAGAGAAAGTTTAAATATAAATTAAAAATCTGCTGTGTACTGGTCGCACACAAGTTTCTTTTACGTTTTGTATTTGAAAGTTGTATTCAGAGCTTTATACACTACATCAGAACTTTTATTTTCTCTTACCTCTATATATGTTAATATATAGAGAGAGAAAGTATTGGATTCATGTTCAAAAATTCGATGTCGACATTTTGATGGATATATACGTTTTGAGGTCCCCTCAATCCAAAAAAGTGGTTTTCGCGACATGGTCTGTTTGTGTGTGTGTCTGTGAACAAAATATCTCAAGAACGAAAAGAACTAGGAAGTTGAAATTATATATTTAAGTTAGGCACCCCCATGGGACGTGACAGGAAGCTTTTGAACAAAATCAAGCAAAGAGTACTAGTACTTTACTGATGCACTTTTTTCAGTTTTTTTTCTAAAAATTCGCTCCAACGATTTTTCTTTTTTAATTCAAAAATCAATTATTTTTTAGATGCTCTTTAAAATGTATATTCTCATTTTACCATTGAAGGCCTAAAAACGTATATTTCTATCCTTTCAAAATCTCGATTTTTTTAAATAAAAATGCAATATCATCTTTCTACTGTATTTCCAATATTACGGCTAAATTGAAATTGTGAATTTAACATAATTATTTTTTATTTCCTCTCTACCAAATATTTCAACGACGCCTATGCCTCTGTTGAGGTCAGTTTTCATACTTATATACCTCGTGGCTCATTTCCTTTTTGCTTTATTTTGACCACCCACAGACAGACACTTTTTTGAAGTGAAATTTGTTATCACCCTCTAGAGGACATTTGATTCATATCCTTCTAAACGTATGCATCCCCTTTGCCCTCCCCTACTCTGCGCCTTCCTTCAATCTAAAGCGGTTGAGCTAGTGGGGGGCCCCCCCCCCAACCCCCCTTGTCCAACAAATTTGGATTTTCTTGGGTAAGGACGTCACTAAAGAACAAAAAAATGTCGACTCATCTCAACTTAGAAAAAAATTCATTACATGCTCAGAATAATTATTTAAACAGATCTTCTATCTCGAATTTCCCGGTACACGGTATAAATTAGTATATAAAATATAATTTCTTTCTCTAATTTCTCTTCTCTATTTATTAGTGAGATTTAGATGTATTAGAGGAACCAACTGCTAATGAAATTTGGACCATTGTTAATGATCTAAGACCATCTGTTTTTGATGATGGCTATGACATGGTTCAATTTACCTGTCTGTGGATCTGTCAGGATATCAGTTTGAAATTCTCATGTTCTCCGCCCAATTTATCTCTCTCTTGCTCTCTCACTCTCCGCCTGTTTCTGCTCTTATTTCTGAAATCCTTTAAATATAATGGAAAATGATACAATTATTCTCTCTCTCTTATAAATATCATTTTCAGTATAGTACGGTCTTTGAATATTATCTTTTCATTTACTATAATAATAAGATACAAAAATTTTCTTATTATATATAGATTACCAATAACAGTAGAAGGTTAATAAATAACCCATTCAAAAATTTAAAATATATGAGAAAGGGAATTATTTATAAAAATTTGTATATTACTAAAGCGTGCAATCAAAATCTAAACTTATACTAAATAAAAAAAAAAAAATTATAAAAACAGTCAAAAGATATTTTATAAAAATTTGCTATGTTTTGATAAATTTTTCCGAAAATATTTTTTTTAAATAACTTACTCTTTTCTATTATATATAGACCGGGCGCTGGAGGTAGTTGAGTATGCAAAATGTGAGGACAGAAGTCTGTCAATGGATTTGGGCTGAGAATAGCTCAAAAAAAAGAACTAGTAGATTATGAACTTAATGCCGGTCCCCACAATTCTGCGTGGTTTTGAGGCCGTATATTTGAATTTGAAATAAAGGGAGAGAAAGGATGTCAATCGGCAAGAAGAGGGGACCACCACAGCTGGCGGCAAGATAGTATTTTTCATTGATTGGGGCACCAGGTAGTAGATTATGAACTTAGTTGCCGGTTCCCACAATGCGTGGTTTTGAGGCCGTACATTTAAATTTATAATAAAGAGAGAAAATAGGTGAAGGGGATAGAGGACCACCGCCAGCTGCTGGCGGCAAGATAGTACTTTTCAGGGGACTATAGAATATCACCGCAGTTACTGACAAGATAGTTTTTTCATTGTTTGAGATTTTAAGTATTAGAATTTGACCATAATTGCAAGTCTTCACATTATCTTAGCACGTATTCCATTGATTTCCTATACAAATAAGAGGAGTGGGGGAAAAAAAAATTGGACCAAAAATTGGCCCGGCAAGATCCGGATCCTTATTCTGGTATCTATTCTCAGGATAAAAGCTCGTTTTAATATATCAAGTATTTTTAAATTTTCCTAATCTAATGATTAATAAAAAAATAATTGTTTTTTCAATATCATATAAAATTTTAAGACACTGGTTGTGCACAATTTACACATTTACCTTTAGACCTTTGGACACTAAATCAAAGTAACATTAATTTTATATATTAGCGAAATGTATAGCAATTAATCTTAGAAAGAAAATAAAGTTTATTACTTTCTCTCTGAGCCTTTGTAGAAAACTTAAATAGCTGTCAGTTTATTACCTTGAAGGTGAATAAAGATTTCCTTTCTTAAATATGTTGTTTAAATCAGAATAAAAATAATAGCTGGCTAATTTATCATTTAATTAAATACTATTCCTTTTATTATAAAATGATGTGGCACAGCACACGAAAGTTGTGTTCTGTGCTTGTCACACCAGATTTTTCGTGTCGACATATCATTAGTTTCCGCCGATATTAGAATTCAAAATGTGGAAAAATATTTATATTTTGTTACCATGGCAACCATTTTTCCTCACTTTCCTATGAAGTACAAAAAAAGTGTGCTTCAGAAGATGTCAATGGCAAAATGGGAATATATATTTTTAAGAGCATCTAAAAAATAACCGGTTTTTGAATTTTAAACAAAATCGTTGTAGCAAATTTTGAGAAAATCGAAAAAAACTGAAAAAGTACATCAGTAAAGTACTAGTACTCTTTGGTCGATTTTGATCAAAAGCTTATTTTCACGCCTCTGATGGGTGCCTAACTTAAATATAAAATTTCAACCTCCTAGCTCTATTCTTTCATGCTTTAAATTGAATACAGACACATACACACACAGACAGACAGGCCATGTTTCGGAACTTTTTTGGATTCAGGATCCTTGAAAAGTATATCCATCAAATTCTCGACATTGAATTTTTGACATGAAACCAATACTTTCTCTTTCTATATATATTACCATATATATATATATATATATAAGAGGTAAGAGAAAGCAAAAATTGGATATATCGCTAGAAATTTGTCTTAAAGCCAAGGGGTACCGGTTCGGAACCCAGGCAGTCCGATGAAATGCCTATAAATGTGCCTGAACTCCCATATATATTTAAAATAATTTGAGTCGTTAAAATCTAAATGGCCTAAGATAAGGAATAAACTTTAAAAAAAAAGTTACAAATAATTATTTAAAATATTCTAAAATTTATAAATTAAATTTAGCATCAAACATGAATCAAATTTGTCCGGCTAATTTGTAAATTTAACGATTTTTTTAATTTATCCCCTCAGATTAGATTAAATATTTTATGGAATTACAAAGCAAATTAATATTTAAATTTATATTAATTAATGGGTTTTAGGAAATAAAAAAACTTTGAAATGAATCGTATACTTTACAAATCCGTGATTATCTTACGTATTTAGGGAATTAATGTAAAGAAAAAGTACATTTTTTTCTATCTAAATAAATTATTTCTTTTATTTAAAACATTCAAAAAGTAAATTAATAATATATTTGTTTATAATAATGAAAAAAATAGATGTTAATTCGTTTTATTTTTATTCATTTATTTTAATTCTATAGCCGCTTCGATTAATCTTGACGCGCGCCTTCGACTTAACAGCATTTGGGTAATTTTTCAATAATCTCTTCAGGGCCATGCCCGGAATAGTCCAAGGGTGGGGGTGGACATTGACGTCATCACCCCCTCCATCTTTTCCAAATTCGAGGACTCGATCACCAGCTGAAATATTTATTCTTTGCTCTATTATGATTGGCCAATGCCTTGGCCTATCAGCCTTCAAAGAGCCCTACTCTCTTAATAAGAAGATGCACAACGCGTCCTAGGTCAGTGGCCAAGCAGGCTCGGTACTAATTACATTGTTTCCGCGTTAGTTTGTGTTAAGTGCATATCCAACATGGCTTCCACCTATCAGCACGCAGCTGTTTGCTTAGCATTCTTCCGTAGTTTTAAAGGTATTTTACATTTTATATTTGATTCATTGATTAAATTTAGATAAAATAAGATAAATGAGCAAACTGAAATATAAATTATCATTATATTTTACATTTATATATAAAATCATTAATCTAATATACGATTGATGACCCAAGCTAAAGTTTATTTTTTCACAAAGAATATAAATATAATACTCAAGATTTTTTATATTAACAATCGTTTACTCCAATGAATAATTTTATCCATCATTATTTCAAAACATTCTCTCTCTCGCAAATTCTCTCTCGCTAGCAGACTATTCTCTCTCTCTCTCTCTCTCTCTCTCTCCTCTCGTTCTTATTTCAAAGTTAAAGTTTATTTTTTCACAAAGAAATATAAATGAATAAGACTCCAAATTTTTTTATTAATTATTAAATCGTTTAGTCAATTGAATGATTTTATCCCTTAATATTTCATATTATTTACTTACTCTCATGAATTCTCCTCTCACCTGCTAGGAGATTATTCTCTCTCTCTGTTTCTCTTGTTTCTCCACACAACACTCTCCTCTCCACTCAAATTTTTCTCTCATCCAAACAAATTTTATTTTTTTCTCGTTACGTTTGCTAAAATAAATTTTTCTCCTTGATTGAATTATTTTTTGTAATTGCTTTCTTTCTTTCTATACGCTCGTATTAATCTCATATAGTGAAATAGCATGCCCGGATAAACCTGTCCAGACAAGTTGAACCTACCTATTCAATACATAGGTAGGATCTTTCTATTCATTTAATATAAAGCCTACTCAAATATTCTAACTAAATACCTTTAAAAAATCATCACCATACTATCATATAAATCGATAGCGGCTGACTTCCTGTCCGTGTGTGTATGTGCCTGTTCTCTCGCTGATTGCCGAAGGCGAGCAAGTGGTAATATATTAAGAAGAAAGTCAATTTTCACTGTAAATTCGAACTGGATTTAATTAAGTTTTTATTTTATTTTTAATTTCTTCAAGATTTTTTTCGGCATTTAGACCCAATCCCTATTTACTTCAATTGATTGATATCCAATTCAATTGAAATAAATTTTTTAGGTCTGGGACGGCAGTTTTTTCAAATTTTATGATATTATTATTACTACAAGCGGCAAGGCCCGCCGAAGGCGGGCTTTCCTGCTTGCCAGGGGACTGCTCCTCCTAGACCTCCTTGTTCGCCTTCAGCTATCAAATGCATCAAATTTATTCTTGCTCACTGTTTGAAAATTTTGCAATTTCTCGCCTTCGGCAGCAAAATTTTATAGTTTAAAATTTCCCTCTCTGTCTTAAAGTGTTAAATTTCTCTCCCTGACTCAACTTTCTCTGTCTCTGGCCATTCAGCGAGAGAGAGTGGTAAACAGCAACATAACGGAAGTCAGTGGCTGGCGCTTTATATTACGCCTATATTATGATTATAGGCGCGATTTGAGAGCATAGTCCGGAAGTTAACATTGGGGCATATTTTTTTCTTTTTTGTTACTTTATAATAGAAACTGGGCGCGCCGTCCGCCGAAGGCGGGCGGCGCTTCTAATTTGGGAGACTTCACCCCCCCCCCGGATCCCCTCCAGCTGGCTCAAGGCCGCCTGCTGCGGATCCTCTCCTTTTCTTAATTATGAAAAGAAATTTTTTTTTTAATAAAAAACACTCACACTTTTTTCCCATTCACACACACATACACACAGTGTCTTTGGCAACTTAGGCCATTTAAGACTTTATACGATAACCGTTATTATGAATATATATACGTATTTATACAGGGTGTCCGGTAAAGAATGGATAACCTTGAAATGTCTTATAGTATAACTTATGGCCGTTCAGAAAAAATTGAAACAAAATATATCATAAGTAGTACCTAAGATATGATTTTTTTAAAAGAAAGGTCTAATTTTTTTACCTTGTTTTACTTTTATGAACACTACGATCAGAAATGAATGGATTCCATCGGTTTGTTGTTATTTTATTATTATACACTAACTATGCTAATAGATAAACAGTGAATAGTATGACTAGCTATTGCACTTTTTTATTAAAAAATTAGCAAATTCCAATAAAATAGCCAGGTGGTCGTTTTAACACTGATTCAAAGTAAAAAAATCATATCTTAGGTAGGGGAGAGTGGGGCAAGTTGAGACGGGGGCAAGTTGATACATTCAATATAATTCGCCAATGCGTATGCGCATGTTGAAGCGAGTGGTAGCAGTCGATGTGTCGTAAAGTGACGCTGTACTACACATAGTGGCAGTCAAATCCGACAGCGAGTTGTTGAGTTGTTTAAGGTTTGGTGTTTTCACACCACAAAAGTAAATTTTTTACCTTGTGTTTGAGTATAGAAAAAGTGCATAAAGAATCCCTGAGACCTATAATCACTGTGCGCATTTTATTAAACGTTTCTTCCTGAGTAAGTTCATATAATTTATATAAGGCTAGGTACTCTACTTTTTAGGTTATGTTAGTTTTAAAGACACGTGGTCACTTGGGGCAAGTTGATACATTTGGTTGGGGGCATATTGATACACTGTATCAACTTGCCCCTCAGTCCATGTGCATTGGGATTGGGAGAAACTAGTTTCAAATTCAGAAGAGGAGGAAGATACACTGTTCTTGGTTTGTTTAAGCCATATTTACTGTCAAAGTTTGGCCAAGACTGGATCCAGTGCATATTATGCAATAAATATGCACACATCGAATGTGGCAGGTCACAAAATTATACACATGTATTCATTGTGCATCTTATGTGGAAATAGGACTAGATTAGCTTTTTATCCTTGTAATCATTAAAATGTATTATTTAAAAATTAGCACAATCTTCTTATTGATATCCCATCAGATTATCAATCCCCCTTACCACAGTATCAACTTGCCTTTTCTTTGTATCAACTTGCCCCGAGGTGGGGTAAGTTGATACGCAATGAATTTTTTTTAAATTAATTAATTTTAATACTCCATGATTATTATCAGGAGAGAAAATATGCTATTTAGGTACCTAAAGAATTAACCTTTCAAAATATGATGGTAGAATAAAAGATATGCGTTCCAATTTTTTGCAAAAAAATAAAATATTAAAACTGTCTCAACATGCCCCACTCTCCCCTACTACTTATATATGATATATTTTGTTTCAATTTTTTTTCTGAACGGCCATAAGTTATACTATAAGACATTTCAAGGTTATCCATTCTTTACCGGACACCCTGTATATATATATATATAGATTCTTAAATTTTTGTTATGATTATGATATATTTGAGCCAGAAATTTTGTATTTCCATCTATAGGGGATTTTTTTATTTGCTCTTACCTATACCGGTATATCTATTCTATTATTATATACTACAAGGGAATGAAACTCAAAATCCAAATCTGGCTAGAATTTTTAGGGTGTTTTAAAATTCGGATTCCATTCCGATTTCTGGGAAAAATTTCGACTTTATCTATTTCTTAAATAACTTAATCGAGGCTCTCGGGGATTGATGTAGTGGTTAGCGTAACCATTTGTACCAAGGATCGCGGGTACGCAACCCGTCTCATGCGACAATTTATTTCAATTGGATTGGCTACCAATCCAAATGAAATAAATAGAGACGGGGGTCTAAATGGCCTTCGATGCCGAAAAAGCTCTTACAAATGTTAGATAAAATTAAAAAAAAAAAAAAACTTGATCGAAATGAAATACCATTGTTTTAAAAAAAGAAATTTTATGTGAATTTTAATAAAAAAATTTCTTAATTAAATATCTTGAGACGAATTTCTGAATTTTTTTTTTTTTTTAATTCGGACCCTCAGGGCTCATTTTAACGAAAAGTTTCGATTTTTAATTTCTTGAATATTAACATGATCCACTTTTTTGAACTCATGGAACCTCAAAACATATATTTTCATCAAAATCTCGATATCAAATTTTTGAAATAAATTCTCTCTACGGATAAGAGACAGTAAAAATTCCTACCATGCAAAATATTACACGAAAAAAAAAACAAAATATTACTTTGAATGCATGATAAATTCTCACGCGATGTTTTTAAATAATTTGATACATTAACTTCTACATCCTCCTACTGTTATAAAAACTAAATATTTTCGAGAGAGAGAGAAAGAGAAAAAAATCCCCCAAGGTTTTTATCATAAGAAAAGAATGATTATTTATTTTAAGCAAAAAAAAAAAAAAAAACGCCCAACGAGATAAAGTCGATATAATATACAAAAGGGCTTTATCTCGAGGCTGGTAAGCTGTTTCTTTTGGCACGTATCAGGCAAGCAGAGGGTCGTTAAGCTCCTTAGCAAATGGGCGGAGGGAAAAGGTGTGTGAGGTAAGAAGTTTGTTACACCTGATTTCCTCATTCTCTCACTCTAATACTCTCTTTTCACTTTCAATCGAGATGCTAATTAATTTACCAAACAACAAAAATGAACAATTTACGAGCGTCTAGTGAAAAATAAAAAATTCTCTAATTGAAATGCGTGACTGCGAAAAGAGAAGAGAAAGCAACTCACTGGGAACAATATTAGCATAATGATTACGAGAAAATGTTGCAGTAAATTAAACACTTATTTTATAAACTGTCACACATCTTTGACAAAAAAATTTTACACCCTTATTTATTTTTTTTATACTAAACTTTATTATATATAGGTCTACATAAATAATTTTTTTTTCTCAATAATTTTATTTACTTTCTCTTACCTATGTATATATATAATATAGTATATATAGTGAGAAAGTATTGGATGAATGTCAAAAATTCGATGTCGAGATTTTGATGGATATACACGTTTTGAGGTCCCCTGAATCCAAAAAAGTGGTTTTCGCGACATGGTCTGTCTGTCTGTGTGTCTGGGTTCAATTTAAAGCATAAAAGAATTGAGCTAGGAGGTTGAAATTTTATAATAAAGTTAGACACCCCCCCTCGGGGGCTTTTAATCAAAATTGGCCAAAGAGTACTAGTACTTTACTGATGTACTTTTTCAGTTTTTTTCGATTTTCCCAAAATTCGCTCCAGCGATTTTTATTAAAATTCAAAAAATCAATTATGATTTAGATGTTTTTTTTTTTTTTTTTTTTTAACGAAAAAAACACTTTTTTCTCACTCACACTCACACACACTTCACACAGTCTTCGGCAACTCAGGCCATATAAGACTTTTACGATACTCGTTATTGATTAATATATATATATTGGGGGTCCAGGCATTCTTATTTAAGCCATTTGGTATCCAAATGTATACGAGGTTAGCACGCTAACCCCTACACCAAGCCCCGAGGGCTGGATGTTTTTTTTTCAAATGTATATTCTCATATTGCCATTGAAATCTTCTTCTCACTTTACTTTTTTCTTGTACTTCATAGAAAAGATGGGAGAAATGGTTGCCATGATAATAAATAAACAAATAGTTTATAAATTTTTCAATTTTTTTTTTTTTTTTAGTGCGGTTTAGTACATGAATTTTATATATTTTATTTATATGTATATTTTTTGTAATATATGATATTATAATTTTTGTATTTGTAAACGGTATGGTGAGAAACCAACCCTGAATAAAAAAAAAAATTTTTTTTATTCTGTCTCTTTGGCTTACCGTCATTGGGCTAAAAGTCGTTACAAAATATATTTTTACAAAATTTGTATAACCAAAACAATTTAAATACAATAATACAACAATACAAGTACAATAAATTTTTTTCAAATTCAAATGTAACATTACAGTACTGTCGGAAACTAAATACATGTCGACACAAAAATTCTGGTGTGATAAGCACAGATCACAACTTCCGATTACCGAAAGTAAGAGAAAGTTGCGTGCTGTGAGACCAGTCTCACCAGATTTTTATGTCTAACATACAAACAAAAATTATAATTTTAACCTTTACATCTTCAACAAAAACTTTCTTCATTTGAATATTTTTCTATTTCTTATAAATAAACCATCTTGAATCCCATTTTGAGACACACACTACGATATACGTATATTTTATATATAAATTTAAGAGAGTTTAAAGTTTGTTTGTTTTTTATTGAAAATATTTTTCCAGCTATACACATACTAAATATACACATTTTAATGTATGTAAAGTTTTCTTGATTTATTTTCGAATAGATTTTTATCAGCTTTACTCTACAAAAAATAAAAAAAAAAAATTAGAAATTTATTTGCCAATCTGAATCTAGGCAATGAGGCGATGTACATTTATTGCGCTATTTCACAGTTGATAAACTTGATTGTTTATATTTTATGGAGAGATATTCAAAGATAAAGAACAAAAATTGCGAATTTACTCTTTAAAAAGAAAAAAAAAAATACTTTTTCATATAATAACTATAAACGGCTTGAACTTGACGCTAGATTAGCCAAGCAAACTGACTGAGATCATTATAAAATTTGGATGGTTGAATCCCAAGTCAAATGGGTTAAAAGAAATATGAAAAAAAAAAACTGTTAATAAATATATTATCATATACTAAATTAACTTGATGATGTTACTAAATCACACTTTTTGACCAAGTTGATTTCTTATAATAAAAAAAAAACAAAATTAACTGGTACAGTCGTCGCCACAAGTGCTGTGCTAGACAATGAAGCCGTGAGCTTAGATTTTCTCAAAATTCCCTCCAACGATTTTGATTAAAATTCATAAATTAACTTTTTTTTAGATGCTCTTTAAAATGCATATTTTCATTTTGTCCTGAAAATTGTTTGAAGGCCACTTTACTCTTGTATCATAGGAGAGATGGCCATGGTAATAAAATATAAATATTTTCCCATGTTTATAAATTATACATTTTGAATTATAATATATCGCCGGAAACTAAATATATGTCGACCCAAAAAATTTGGTGTGACAAGCACAGAACACAACTCTCGATTACCGAGGAGAAAGTGTGCTGTGCGACCAGTCTTACGAAGAAAATAAATTGATAAAAAATAATTTACTTATGTATTGAATATAACGTGTATTATATTATATTTCTTTTTGTTTATTAATTCGTGATTAATTTCGATTTGATATATAATTTATTATCTTTTTAATCTACTCTCTTTTATCTGTATACACATTTGTATGTATTGATATGATTTGTTATCAAAAGTAAATCTTAATATAATATTATACAAACTAATATTATTACATTTTAACAACTAAACGAATTGTATGAATATAAGCAGAAACTTATTGACTAAAAAATTGATTCCATGTCGATTTTAATGACAGAATGTACCTGGTATAATACGTAAATAAGATAAAACTTAAAGCAATTATTCTTTAGATGATCTTTAAAATGTATTCTTAAATCCAGCCCAAAATTGTTTGAAACACTCTTTACCCTTGTACAGTGAGAGACAATATTAAGTCCCACCCAGTGGCGTATTCAGGGGGGCGCAGGGGGGCCGGGCCCCCCCCAAAGCCTTCTCCAAAACAAAAAAATACCTATTGTTTTCCCTAATGATTTTTTTTTTTAAATAATTATTTTATTAACTCTCATAAATTCTAAAATCTAACAAAAATCTTATAAATAATTGAAAAAAAATCTCTAATATTTACGAATTTTGTATTAAAATTATTTTTTATTCCAAGAAAGAAAATTTTTTTTTATTTGTTTTTTATTTATAATTATTATATTATCTAAAAAAAATTTCTTCACTTTAAGTTTCTTGAAGAAGGGGGGGGGGGGTTCATAAAACTTTTGGGCCCCCCCCCAAGCAAAAATCCTGGCTACGCTACTGGTCCCACCCATGCGTTTTCTACTTGTGATTATTTCATTGTTTTTAAAAAAATATTTTATATTTTTTTAGTGGAAACTTTCATGGTTCAAACCTAGAAAATTTCCAACAAAATTTTCATTTTCTTTTTGTAAAAACAATGAAATAATCACAAGTAGAAAACGCCTGGGTGGGACTTAATATTGTCCCTCACTGTACATTATAGAAATGGTTGTTTGTCTTGGTACCAAAATATAATTATTTTTCCCTGTTTATAAATATCACCTCTTAGGTTTTATTATACTATCGGAAACTATATATATGTCGACTCAAAATGGATGATTATCGAAGATAGGAGAAAGTCTTTTGTTCGTTCAATCACACACAACTTTTTTTTACTCTTTTCGGGCACTTTGGGCCTTTAGGCTTTTAGAATATGCCAAAATTTTTTTCCTATGATAGCAAACTTTTTTTCTATTCTTTTTCTATTTTCTTAACCTAAGCTAGAATCAGTAAAACCAATCGGATACAGGTTTCATTGAATATATAGAATAAATATAAAGGCGACATTAAATGTCTTTTGGCATTGGTGTCGGTTCAAACTGAATGTTGTAGAACCGAAGTCCAGATATCTCCAAAGTTGATTAAATTTTTTTTTTTTCTAATGGGAACCTTATTGCAAGTGACCGAGCCAGACTACCTCGGGGCACGTTGTTTTAAATAAGATCAATTTAATAATAAAGCTAACTTCACCAAATATTAATAATAACAGTAATAACAATGTTTTTGGACAAATTTCTCAATTGAATCATCTACTGTACAAAATTTTTAAGATTAAAAATAAAATCGAAAAAGAAAAGCTATAATACATTTCTCATACTTCAAATTTCTTCTACATTTTCGGTATTTTTATAGAAACCTGAATCAAATTGGTTTTTCCGACTCTATTTTAGACAAATAAAGGGAATAGATTAAGAAAAAAACCAGAAGAGGTTTCCTACCATAGAAAAAAATCCTAATATTCTAAATATTTGCCAAAATAAACACACATTTTCAGGTATAAAAGAGTGATTAAACTTAATTTAAAAAAAATTATGTATAATTTAGATTTCATCATTTTTTTTCGTAAGAATATATAAAATGAAAGCAATCATTTTTTTAATGTATAAAAAAAAAAAATCTTTAATAATAATTTTCTCAAAAATTAATGCCTATCACAATTTAGAACTTTCTTATTAAAAGAACCCAGAGTGAAATTTCATTGAAAAAAAAAAAAGGGAAGAAGAAAGTAAAGGTGGGGGTGAAGAAAAAAAAAAAGTAATTGATGAAAGGTTTGCTCTTCTATCTTTCTAAAATATTAATCAAGAAAGAAAAAATAAGCTAAGGTAAAATGGCTGCAGCTTCGCCTGCCTGCCTGCCTATTGTATAGGTTTAGTTATTTTTTACTAATCATGAGCTCATCAATCATTTGATGAAAAATTAATTCGATTTCGCCCGTTATATAAATCATATTATTAGCATAACGTAAAAACCTTGGTTGCTTGCCATGTCTGAATTTATGACTAAGATTATTTTTTATTTATCTTAAAAAATATATATACAATATACATATGTAAAGAATATTAATGGAAAAATCTTTCTTTAAAAAAAAAAAAAAATATATATATATATATATATAAGCTTATATATATATCCACGTTATTCTGTTGAAATTTTAATGAAGCCCGCAAATTTAATTAATACCAATCAAACTAAAAAAAAAAAAAAATGGTGTCACTGACGCACAGCACACAGTTACCCTTCGATAAGATAAGGTTTCTGTACCGTGCTTGTCACACCAGATTTTTTGTGTCGAGATATATTTAGTTTCCAATAGCACCTTAGTTCCAAACTTATGTTCACCGTTTGAAATAAACTATTATTACTTTTCAAAATTTTAATCTCATATTTGGATATTTTATTCAAAATATAGAATCCTAAATAAATACAAAATTTCCAAAGAATTGGAAATTTTTTTTTTTAAATATGTAAAACCTGACCTCCTTTTGAATCGAAATTAACATGCAAATCCCCATAGGGATTTAACATTGGCTCTATGAAAGGAAGAGACGGAAAATGAATTTGAAAAATCTGAAATACATCAGTAAACAATTTTCACGAAAAATTTTACTGATGCTACATGTAAAAAAAAATGTTTTCAACACTCTTTTTCTCATTCACACTCACAATAATATATACATATAATACAATATTGTATTATTATTTAATAGATTTATGAATTTTAAACAAAATCGTTCGAGTGAATTTTGAGAAAATAGAAAAAAAAAACTGAAAAAGTACATCAGTAAAGTACTAGTACTTTTTGGCCGATTTTGTTCAAAAGCTTATTTTCACCCCTAGAGGGGGGGGGGGGGGGATGCCTAACTCAAATATAAAATTTCAACCTCGTAGCTCTTTTCGTTTCTGAAATATTTTGTCCACAAACAGGCAGACAGACCAATTTGCGGGACACACTTTTTTTGGATTCGAATTTTTGACACGATCGCAATACTTTCTATTTATTTCATATATAGGGTAAGAGAAAGTAATTAAACTTAAAACAAAATAAATAATTTTCGAACACACCTGGCAAAATTAGGTCCCTAGATAAACTCTTCAATAGAATACAGTACCAAAAGAGAGCCTAATTATACACAGGCCAACTTTCCATGTGTTTACTTAACCGCTTTCCAGTACTTGTAACAAAAGCCGACCTCCGTGGGTCACTCAACTAAAACCCTTTGTCCGTAAAACGACATTTCCACTCTCTATGTAATTAAACGCAAACGAAAATCAAAAAAGTATCCTGTTGCAAAAAAAAAAAAAAATCGAATTACCTTCTCTTCACTAAAGAAAACTTCCAAAACAAGGGCTATATTAGAATGTAATCACTTCTGATGATGACAAGGAATTGTCGAAATACGTATCAAGTGTTAATTTTTTAATTATTAAAACCTTTTAAACAAATAACCTCAAGTAACCTAGTGTTTAATTTGCATATTTAATTTTAACCAGGAGGGGTTTTTAAAGGGGTACTACAAAATATCAAAAAATGGAGGAAATCAAAAATTAAAATTTTTCAAACCGTTCGATTTGGGGTGGAATGCCTCATATGTATATAAAAAAAAGTGAGAAAGTTTCGGCTCTTGCTGCAGACGCCCCGAGCCAGTTATGAGTAGATCCCGGGGGGGGGGGGGGAAGCTCCTCTGACTAGACGCGAAGTCCGCTGTTTGCCGAGCACCGTAACTAGAAGATAAATTTTTATAATAGCATGTAATTAGCGAGAGACAAGCACACACACACATACAGAGAGGTATAGAGATAGTGGAAGAAACATACATATACATAGCAAATCTGCCAGATCGGATCCCAGACAGTCCGATGATTTTATTAAATTGGGTACCAAATGGCTTAAATAGGATTGCCTGGACCCCAATATATATATTCATAATAACGGTTATCGTATAAAGTCTTATATGGCCTAAGATGCCGAAAAGACTCTGTGTGTATGTGTTTGTGAATGTGAGTGTGCATGGGAAAAAAAAGTGTGAGTGGCCCTCGGGGCTTGGTATAGAGGTAGCGTGCTAACCTCGTATACCAAACGTCGCGGGTTCGGACCCCAGGCAGTCCGATGATTTATTTAAGCCATTTGGATACCAAATGGCTTAAATAAGAATGACTGGACCCCAAATAAATATATATTATTAAATAACGGTTATCGTAAAAGTCTTAAATGGCCTGAGTTGCCGAAAAGACTGTCTGAATGTGTGTGTGAGTGTGAGAGTGAATGAGAAAAAAGTGTGAGTGTTTAAAAAAAAATAAAATAAAATAAGCCAGTCAATATCTGGTTTAAGATAACAAATTTTCGAGATAAGTTTGTGTTTGATTGGGATTGGGCTTGATTGGAAAAATTACACCCCCTGGAGTCGAACCAGGACCTCCACGCTTTCGTGGCGGGCGGACTACCTTTCTTCTTAGGTCGCCAAAATTGCACCCCCTGGAGTCGAACCAAGACCTCCACACTTTCGCGGCGAGCGGACTATCTTTATCCTAGGTCGCCGGCCCAATAAACACAAAATCTCGCATCCGTCTATTATTATAATTAAATTAAAATCTTATTGACGCCAAAAATTATTAAAATATTTCATGCCATCAAGCAATATTGATAAATTATTAATATTTAGATAAAATAAAGTAATAATAATTATAAACATATAACTGACGATATAATCAATGCGCAGAATACTGGCCTACCAAGAACAGCCGTGAAAGTAGCATTGATACACTTGTATTTTTATTTATTTATTTACTTTTTTTATTTTTTTTTAAATGATACACTTGTATTAATATATCATCAAGTTAGGCACTATTCATTAATTGGTAGTTTTATTATTTCGAATAGCTAATAAACTAATAATAATTTTATTTTTATTAAAATAATTTTAAAAGATTATATAAATAATATTTTATTTATTTTATATTTACAATTTTAAAATTATTTGTATAATTGCTCTCTTCAATTTAGACTATGAATGCTTTCATTTACTATATATTTCTTTTAATTTAAATTAGGTTTTGATTGTTTTCAAACAATAGGGGCTAATATCACGTGATTTGATTGTTTGGCAGGCGGCGCCATTGGGCAGCATCTCCATCGTCTCTTAGTAAAGGCTCAGCAGTTGAGCTGACCATGACTCGTGAACGCATAACCTCTCCAAGCCTCCTGGTCCAACTGAAAGCAAAGGGAGATGGATGGATGCCATTCGACAATCCATCAACGATGCCTTCACTATTTCTAAAGGTACTTCTTTTTATTTTTATTAATTATTTATTAATAAAATATACATTTGTTGGTCTTCAAATTGAATACCAGGTAAACGAGTTAATTACAAATCTTTGAAAAATCCTTTAAATAAACGTTTTGAAATGGCAGTCATAAAATAAATGTTTGAAGGACCGAAAATTATTTATAATCAAATAATATACCCACAGTATATTGAGAGCATTCTATTTTTCGTTTTGAAAATATTATGTATGAATGTGGAAAAATGTCTATCTCTTTCCCTTCTCCAAATAGCGCTTCACTTTTCTTTCTTCCCCCACTCTCTCTCTCTCTCTCTCCCTCCTTACTCTGTGTATTCCTTGCTAATACTAGTTCTCTTTGGCGTTCTATCATTTTCTTGGAAATATAAATTATAAAATTTACATTATATTAATGTAAACTTATATAAATAATATTGTTTTTTTTTTTTTTCTAAAAGTAAATTATTTTTTTTTTTTTTACTTATAAGTAGACTTGATCTCGCTTAGCTATTTATATTTTATCTATAAAAAAAAAATATCTATATTTTTATTTAAAAAAAAAAAAAAAAAAAAACAATTAAAATATTTTATTATTTCATCGATCAATAATAGATTTTCTATATTCTTTGATTATTGTCGACATTTCGGGCGATTCAACGCTTCTTCACTAGTAGTGCTAAGGGGTCGTTCACATATTACGTAACGCGATAGGGGGGAGGGGTCTGGACAAAACGTTAATAATTGTGACATGGGGGTCCGGGAGTGTCTCTAAGTGTGACATAACAATTCAAAATTGAATTTATAAATGCGTGGGATGGAACTCACAGCCAGTATATTAATTATGAATTTATAAAATTTAATGAAAAAAATAAAAATTAAAAAAAGGTCGAATTATTTACAACAGGGAAAAATGGAGTGATTATTTAAGTAACAAGGGAAAATTTACTAAAAAAAAAAAAAGGTAAGCTTAACATGATATGAATTTTGTATAGGAATTTTTATTCGTGGGAGGGGACTAGAAAATCGTCAAAAAAGGCTTTACGTAATATGTGGACGACCCCTAAGCAGAAATAAATGTTTTTTACTTTCTCTTACCTATATATGTTAATATATATAGATAAATTATTGTGACTGATCGCACAGCACAAAACTTTCTCTTACCAAAGGTAATTATTTTTAAAAGACTAGGTCAAGATTAAGAGAAAGTTGTGTGCTGTGTGGCCCAAGGGCGGATCCAGAGGTGTTTCTCGGGGTGGGGGGGGGGGGGGGGGGGGTAATCTGGTGTGACTCGTCGCACAGCACACTATTTTTTTTTTAATTTCGGTAATTTAAAAGCGCATTCTGCACTTGTTTGCCAGAATATAAATACACATCAAATTTTTAAGTATTAATTTTAAAATTTTACATTAAAAATAAATTTTTTTTGCGAAAAAAGGTATTTTTTTCGAATCTCGGGGGGGGGGGGGTAATTACCCCTTTACCCCCCCCTTGTATCCGCCCTTGGTGTGGCCAGTCACACCAGATTTTTTTTTTAATCCTTTATGCACACTACCTTTCATTTAAACATATTCAATAAAATTTTTATTTTTTAAAACAAAAATCATTTACTATTATTTCCTTGTCACTAATATATTGATTTTTTTCAGATATAGGCCCTATATAATATTCAGATATATTCAATATATATATAATTGAAGAGGATTCACTGGAATATTTAGCAATTATAACTCTTAAAGGTAATTTTTATTAAATTTGATATTTGTTATCTAATTTGTTCTATTATACAATAAACTTCGATACATTTTTTTAGATCTCTTCATTCTGCTGTCATCACTTTAAAAATATTTACCTCTGTTCTGCCCTTCATCCCGAGCTGAGGAGCTGACAAGTATAGGATAAACTACTTAATTAACTACTGAAATCGGTCTTCGAGAAACATCGAGTTGGACATCTGAAGCAATTTCTTCGAGAATCATCGAGAGGGACATCTGAGGCTAAATCTGGAATAATATGAAGTAAGGTCATCGTTTATTTTAATGAAGACTCAGATTTTAATATTACACTTTCACATAATTTTGGACTCAATTAAATTTTTTTCCCAGAAAACTAAAAACAAATGGATTGATATGAAAATTTGCTAGTAATCAATAATTTGAAGAAAAAAATAGAATCAGGATCAATTTTGTTGATGATATATTTTTTTTCTTCCGGCAATTTGTTTTATGTTTATTACATTTTTGAAATTGCCAAGGAGAATATCTATATCATCTGAAATTTATCTGCTATTGTTTTTTTTTCTTCTGCTTTGCATTTTTCAAAACAATCCCTCTTTATTTTGACGGTATCTGTTAAAAATATAAAAGTATCCAAAATTAGGTGAAATTGTAAATTAGCCATAAAAATCTTTACTTTAAAAAAATTCAATATTTATTACAAATTCAATACGTAACAGATCACAGAGATTTAATCTAAAGTCAATTAAAAAAAAAAAATTAAAATAAAATACGTATTTAAAAAATAATGAATGACATTGATTCAAAACAAATATTATAAAGAAAAATAATCTTATTAAAATTATTTATTTTTTAAAGTTTTTCAAAATTTCTAAACTTTTTTTCTTTACTCTTTTAACATAATTAGATATATTTTTAGATAGCTAACAGAATTAGCTAGTTAATTATTAGTTTAAAATTTTTATAGGTAGGGTGGTGATTCCCAACATTTTTTTTCTATTCGCGAACAAGCAATTAAAAATTGTTTATATAAATTTGAAATAAAACCTGAAATTAAAAGATATTAATAATCATAAAAGGTTATTAAAATTTTTCACTTTTCTACCAACCGGCAATATCTTACAAACCCAGAGTTAATTTTCGTTATGTTTTAAAACGCCTTTATTCTCAATTGAAATTGTACTATGCGATCTTATTTTTTATATATAAATAACAAAAAAAAAAAAATATTGTAAATAAATAAATAAATAAATAAATAAAAGAAGTTATTTTATATATAAAAAAAAAAATTAAATAGTCTGATTTCAATACGCGATGGTTGGGAAACATCTGGTTATTTTCATTTTTTATACTTGTAACGTTAATCTTTTGAAAAAATTAATTTTCTAATTATTAAAATTTTGGTTTATTCACAAATTTTTTCTTAATAATAATCTATAATATTAATAATTTCTTAATTTTCAAAATTCAAATTCACTGTATAAAATTGAAAATTAACCAAAATTCTCCTTTACTTTCCTTACCTTTTCACAACCACATACAGTAATAGGAAGCTAGGCCCCAAATTCTCTTTTTCCTCTAGGTTAGGTTCATAACTGACTGGCTCCTGAGAGATACGTGAACCGGAGAGATCTTCAAGTAAGGTGTGTACAAAGGAGGTTTGCCATTTTGGCAATACTTTAGTTAATAGGCCTGTTTAAATGAAGGGTTGGATGGGAAGGGGGGTTTTAGCTTTTAGGGCTTCTCTTACAGTGTAATCTTCGAGCGATTCGATGGAAATGGATCAGCAATAGATTACTGAGGTATTTACAACACTCTCCCCAAACAGGATTAGATAGATTAGACAAGAAAGTTAAAATTGATATATATTTTATACAAATACAATCAAATAATAAAGTTACATTAAATATGAAATAAAGTAAGTACATCTTTTTAATAAAACAATCACGTTGAAAAGTTATTAAAAAAATTTAAAAAAACAGTAAAGAATAAATCTGAGTCTTCTCTTTTTATATATTTTTAACATTGGTAACAGGATCGAAGCCAATACAAGACCAATAAACTTTTGATTGTAAAAAAAATTTGTTAATTGAAATTCACGAATTTTTCAAAAATTTTGCTAATTGCCACACTTCCATATTGTATTATTTAATTTCATTATTGTTTTCACGTTTAATTTTTAACTTGACCTTTGTTTTTAATTAAAAGAGAAATTTGCTGGTTTTGTTAATTAAAACGAAATTGGCAAATTTAACTCTCTATCCATCATTGGCTACGATCCTGTTTGGCGGATTCAAACTCCTTTAAATTGATTACATTTTATTTTTAAATTTTCTTTTTCATTCGTTTTATCATGTTTTTACTTTATTAATCGTTTTTTGAATAAAATATAAAATTTCTATCTCATTTTTTGAAATTCTTCTTTTTGAATAAAATTCTTTGAAGATTTTATCTAAATTGAATCAGAGGTTTATCATAAATTGAGTGGAAAAATGTATTTTATTAAAAACCATTTTTAAAATGAAAATATTTTTTTTTTTTAAGTATTTTTTTTATAAAGTATTATAATTAGAATTTTATGTATTTTTTTTTTTTTTTACAAATTTGGTTTTGAATTTTTCTTGATAGAAATTATTAAATTAAATTTTGACTCCGCTTTTACCTAATACTGTAGTTTAAGTATTATCAAAAGCATAATAAAAATAAACTCTTTAAATTTGTAATTAGTAGGTACTAAATATACGATTTGCTATATCAAAAATGAATTAATTATAACTTTGATAATTAAAATTTATATTTTTGAGAATTTTTTTACTTTTATTGTGTATTCACAAATTTATCATATTGAATCTCCAATTTTCAAATATCTTCTGAACCTTTTTATTCTGCTTTTGTATCTATTTTTCATATATATAAGAGATATTAAACCGTTGTAAAGATTTTTTGTAAACAAGAGCTCTTTCGGACCTCTGTCGCTAAAAAGTGCATGTGCTGACTCTTTATATCCCCCCTTAGGTAGAATAATAATATAGAGATTGGAGGAAAGAAACGAGCTCTTGTGTTTTTTTTTTTTTTACTTATTAATTGAAACTCACAAACTGAAACTTGTCATGTTTCGTTGGTTTCTTGATTCTGATCACATTGATTTCGAACAGCAAGGGAATATAAAGATTCTCTTGTGGAGAGTAATACCAACACTTCGATTAATGACTAATAGTCTTAGGCAGGGTTTCTTCATCAGTACTCGGTTCAGTTCGGATCTTTGTGTTAAGATGATAACTCCAATGAAAATACAACAAGTTTCTACTATTCGGACAAAATAGAGCTATATGCTCGGCCAAAATTTAATTCATGTCTTTCTCTTAGATTATAGATTGATAGAGGGGGGGACGGGGATCACTCTTCCTGGGCGCAAAGTAATATCTTAACATAGGTCCTTTAGCTTAGCTTCACCCCCCCGGGCCCCCCCCCCCCCCCGCCCCCTCTCTAATCTGGATGATTTATATGAATTTGGGAGAGTGATCAAACTTAATGAATCTTTTTTGCAATTTTGCATTACTCTTTGAAATACTTTTTTATTGATTTGATTTTTTTTGATGCATTTCATACAAAGAATGTGCTTGAATCATTCTTTTTGCTCTTAAGAAGACTAAGAAGATTTAATTTTTAATACATTTTATGCGAAGAATAAAAAGAATTGTGCGTGAAGCACATTCTTTTTGCCTCTATGAAGACTAAGAAGAAAAATGAAGAATTACCGAAGAACATATTTTTAATCAAGACGCTCTACCGTAACATGTGCTGTTCTCACTGTACTTCGTCCGCACCTGGTCATCAGATGGTCGTCGTATTGCTGAAATAATGAAAATATTTGTATATACTGGGGTTGGAGAATAAAAACCAGCAGATTAAACGCTTCACCTGACGTCCTTTATTTGGCAAATATTTCGACGCATATAACATGCATCATCCTCAGTGCCGCGCTTTAAAACAATTTAATTAACAAAAAGATAAATAGAGATGAGCAATACACAGTATTACAATTTTTTAAATAATATTACAAAAAATTACTCACAGGATTTTTTGTAATATTATTTAAAAAATTGTAATACTGTATATTGCTCATCTCTATTTATCTTTTTGTTAATTAAATTGTTTTAAAGCGCGGCACTGAGGATGATGCATAATATATGCGTCGAAATATTTGCTAAATAAAGGACGTCAGGTGGAGCGTTTAATCTGCTGGTTTTTATTCTCCAACCCCATTATTCTACTCATCCCAGCCTACTAAATAATCTATTTGTATATACTGTTTGTAATTAATTAAAAAATAAGTATTATTACTAATCTAATCATGTTATAATTAGGCCTATTATTATTATTTTGTACTTTTGTAAAACTTATGTAAATTAAAAAGCAATTTTTTTTTTCACATTTTTCATCCTTAGTTGCCAACTTGTATTCAGAATTAATTCAGCAAAGAATTAATTTTGAATACGAGTTTTATTTAATCTTTTGAGATTTTTTGTTTAGATAGTACGAGAATTAGCATATTCTGAAATCGAGCCCTGAATGGATGGATTTTCAAGAAAATTTTACCATGATTCATCTTCTTGAAAAAGTAATTATTTATTTAAAATTTATTACTGTATATTTATTTTTTTTTTTTTTTTTGCGTATTTTTTTCTCTTGTAAAGTAACACTTTTACCCAGTATCTGTTAATTAAGCCTGTCATATTCCAAGACTAGAATTTTGATCCAATTTTTTTTTTTTTAGTTAGTTTGTCTAAGGACTAGAATGAAGCGGTAGTCAAGAGGGAAAAAATAAAAAATCATATTTTTCAACGTTTTCGGCCGCTCTCGTTCATATTCAGCAGAAACTAGATCAAACTAATTATATAGCAATATATGTCTTCGTGATACAGAAATGTTTTTAAACATTTACTTAAGTCCTCGGGTCTTAGTACAGTGGTTAGCGTGATGGCCTTCTGTACCAAGGGTCGAGGGTTCGCATTCGACAATTTATTTTAATTTAATTGCCTACCAATAAATTGAAATAAATAGAGACGGGATCTAAATGACCTCCGTTGCCGAAAAAGACCTTAAATAAATTAAAAATAAAAAAAACATTTACCTATTAATCTGAGCTCGATAAGATATGATTTTATTTTCTCACCTATCTCTGCTACCCCTAATTTTTTATAAAGAGTAAAATTCTAATACAAGTTTTCTTATGCAGATTTCTGGAGCATCCTGAGCCGTGAATCGTACTGTACCCGAGCCATAGAGGGATCTTCATGCATCCTTTTGATAGGTGAATATTTGTTTTTTTAATATATTGAATTAATAATCGTCTCAAAAGAAAAAAACCGTATTTCTATAAATTAAATAAGGGAATAACATTTTTGTATAATGTTGAGTATACTAGAAATTTATTTTTATGCATATTGCCATTGACGAAAATGACAAGAAAGCAATGATCAGCGCGAATGTCCTTGGTTTTTGCCAATCGACAGCTCATCTTTTTTGACAAGCCAAGCATTGAATGGGAGATGAAAAAACTTCGTTTTCAAAGGAGACAATAATAATTCGCTCTTTTTATTTGATGTTGTTTTTAAAAATTTATTTTTTATTGAAAAAAAAAAATCTAGCGAAAGACCAGAGGCATATTATCTTTTTGCAGAATCGAGATTTTATGAATTGATATCTTTTAAATAAAAAAAAAAAAAAAAAACGTGATTTACAGATTCTTTATGAGGCATTTGTTTTTCAAAAGGATGCCACAATATAACAAGCTTTTAGAAAAAAAAAGAAAAATTTCACAATATTTCTACACTGTTTCTGCTTTAATTAGGCCTTTTTACTTTTTTCTTCATACTTTAAATCAGTGGTTCCCAACCCGTGGGCCGCGGGATGATTGGAACTGGGCCGCGGATGTCTAAGAAATTATAAAAATTATATAGGTATATACATAGGTTGTATACATATACTGGGCCTCAGCGTTTTTTTTACGGAAAAAGTGGGCCGCACATCAAAAAGGTTGGAAACCACTGCTTTAAATAATTCGTTGAGCAAAGCATTTGAATGAATTAATCAATGAGAGAATCTATAACCAATCAATTTAATCACCCAGGTATTCAAGTGTAATTTTGTTCTGGGAAAACCTGACCTGATAGTAACGTTGTCAATAAGGGGGGGGGGGGGGGGGGAAGGGGGGGGGACCCCCCCTTTTTTTTTTTAAACACACTTTCTTCTCCCCCCCCCCCCCTCTCACCCACTCCTTCTCCTCAGACAATGAAAGAAAAAAAGAAAACAAACATTCATTTTAGTTAATTATTTTTTTTTGGGGGGGCGGCTCTATTATTTATATAAAATAAAAAAAAAACAGCCCCCCCCCCCAAAGGGAAGGCGGGGACCGCCCTTGTTGTCAATAATATTAATAAATATATTTTATTAAAAAACCAAAGGACTCATTTGAAATTATTTCTTTGTTTTCTCTTACCTATACATGTATAATATAACATTTATATAGAGAGAAAGTATTACATTCTTGTCAAAATTCGCTAGATTTTGATTTTTAACTGAGTCCAATGAAGTGAATCCCGCAAAACTGTGTGTGAGTTCAAAATAAAAATGAAAGAAATGAGCTAAGTGGTTGAAATTTTATATTTAAGTTAGGTGCCCTGCAAAAATAAGCTTTTAAATAAAATCGACCAAAGAATACTAGTTCTTTACTGACGTTTCAGTTGTTTTTTCGATTTGCTCAAAATTGACTCTATCCATTTTGATTAAAATTCATAAATCAACATTTTTTAGTTTCTCATTAATAGTTTTGTATATTATCATTTTCCCTCAAAATTGTTTAAACACATTTGACACATCAAAAGTTGTGAGCTGTGCGATCATCACACCAGATTTTTTTATGGTTTGACTTTGGGGCGAAATCATATATACTGGACACCTTGTTTCCTTTTATACACTTCTTTTGTATACATACATATTTATATTTATTTAGGCTGGTAATTAATTTAAATAAATGTGAGAGTGTATTTGACCGAAAAAACGTAAATTATCTTTTTATTTACATACAAATAATGAATAGTTATTGTGTAAAAGATAGAATCCAGTGCTCTTATTATTTGTATAAAGTCTATTGTAGAAGCATAAAAAAAGAAGAGTGCATTTGCAGTTGTAGGAGTTGAGAGATTCATGTCTATTTGGTTGGTGAATGAATGTTTGAGGGCCACATTGGGCCAGGAGAAGGAGGGTATGACTTTTTCGGAATCGATAGAACCAGGGCACTCTCTCTTTGGGTGGGTTGAGTGGGTGTTTTTTAGGGTTTGAGATTTCGAGGTGGTGGTTGATGTGAAACCGATGCTGGGCTACTGGCCAAACGTCGGGCTTCGAACCCAAAACATTCACCCACACTGACACAAACATAGCTGCGAGTATAGGGTGTCCCGAATCAATGGCAATCAAGACCTCCCACCTAGTCGCTTAAGATTGCTAAGAACTAAGACTGGCGTTTTCTTCGATTCTTTTCTTTTTTCATCCAATTGATTATTTTCTCGGTTTAATTTCTTGTGCCGAGCCTGAAGCATAAAGCAACGATAAGTGATCTTTATATTGATTGAAATATGAATAGCTTGATCGTTGCTATACCTCTTGAATCCATTTCAATAATCAATAGAGAATAGTCTTATAAATGTTATTTTTTCTTGAAGTTATGATTAGGGTTATAGTTTGTTTTTTAAATAAATTAATTCAAAGTATGGGAGAAAAATTTTATTTACTATTCAAATAACTTGTATTTTGATTATGAATTCAGACAGGTGTGACTCTACTAAGGGGGGAATAGCTATCTTCCTCCTAGAGAGCCTAATCTTACTAATAAAAAAAATTCCACCCTCCCTTCCCTAAACCAAAACCGAGAACCGATTATTACATTTGGTCATAAACAATTTAAGCTTTTTTTTATTTTTTTAAATATGATGGCTTATTGTATTTTTAATTTATTTACAAAATATAAAATCATAATTAAATATTTATATTCGTGTTATTTTATCACCACTGCTGCAGAATTGGCGGATAAATTATACCCCACCAACAAGTGTTCAATCAATCACAAAGAACTCTGTCTTTTAAGAATTAAAAAAAAAAAAAAAACACTGCCTTTGACCACTTTCTTACCGCTTAACATATCTCGTGACAGTAGACTTTATATAAAGAAATGCAAATTTTCAATTGATCTCGTCATTTTTTTCTGCCTTAGATGTATTTTATTTAAACAATACTAACTACTAATAAGAAAATTAATAGGAAGGGTTGAGAGGCTTTGTTCAGTTCATACAAAAAGCAAAATATATTTAATCAACATATCATTTATTTATTTATTTTTTCCTCAGACTACAGGTTTGTCCGCTGTGCCGCGGGTCTCGCTCAGTGAGAAGAGAGTCTGCAAATTTGTAGATGCATTACAAAGAAATTAATATAATCATTAGAGACCGGATTTTAAGCTCATTGCTGAATTTTATAAGCAACCATTGCGAAAAACTAAGTGTATTCTGTGTGTATTTGCATTTTGTATGCTTTTTTTACTTTTTTTTTAGTTTTCATTCTTTTTTCCCCTTCGTGCTTATTTGAACTTATTTTACTAATATTTATATAATTTTTAAAAATAATTCAAAACAATATTCAACAAAAACGTTCATGTAAAGCAAATCCTTCAGCAACTGGGTAAATCCCTACTCTGGCTTGGCCCCCTGGACAGGGGGACCCTCGCATGGGAAGGGGGTAATCTAGTGGGACTGGCCTCACACTTTCGGCATTTTAAAGTTACATTCAGTACTTGTTGACCAAAATATATATACAAATAAACTATTTAAGTATTAATTTTTAAAATTTTATATTTAAATTAATTACCTCCTTTATGTCCCCCCCCCCTATGTATCCGCCATTGGCATGAATAGAAGTTGCTTATGAGATGCTTTTTTTCAAATTTTATGCTTATTGAACAACTCTTTCTTCAAAGTTTTTATGCTTTTTTATCCGGTCTTTAATAATCATGATAATTGTTTGTAAATTTCCATGAATGGAATTTTTATAATCATAATAATTATGTACAATATTTTGGGTATTAATTTCTTTGTAATGCATCTACAAATTTCCAGACTCTTCTCACTTAGGAAGATCTCCGGCACAGCGATCGAAACCTGTGATCTAAGAAGAACAAAATAAATTTTTTTTTTTAGTAATTTAAAATAAAATTTGATTACTAGAGATATCTAGTAAGTCCTTTTAATACACCACTTCGTTTTTTTTATCTAACAAATGATAAATTTTTACAAGATTTGCTAATTAAAAAATGATCCCCTAGTATACTGAAAGGGGGGAAGGACATTCACAAAAAAAGAATTGAGAAAAGAGTTCTTTCTTTTTTTTTTTCATGTGAAGTTGAAATTCATTAAAAACCTTTCGAGAATGATTTCATATTGGCTTTTAGTCACCCTGTACAAACAACCAACAGAAAGAGGCAAACACTCACCCCCCACCATCACACACTCCACATCTCGTGCCATTTGGGCATTCGAAGCACGGTACAACTCTATTGCTCACCATTACACATACACCCCATGCAGCCACTCATATATAACTGGACACACAGATAGACGCACACCGAGAAAGAAAAAAAAAAGACCAAAAAAATAAAAAAATAAAAACCTAGTCCGATTCCATTGATTAAATCGATCAAATTTATAAGAAAAAAAAATGTATATATAACCAAATGCAAAACTTCCTAACGAGGACATTCTTTTTTATGATGTAATATAATAAGAAAAAAAAAACTATTTTCATGCCATTGCCTTTTCTTTTTCTTTAAATGCCCTAAATATTTATTCGTTCGCTAATACAAGAAATTACCAATTTTTTTTTATCACTTTGAAAAATTCATTTAATCTATTACTACTACTATTCCCATATGTAATATAAATTTTTATCAAGTAGTTTTTTTTTTTTTTGCAACTTCCATTTATTCAACAAAACAAACATATTAAAACAATTATTTGTTTTAATAAAAACTATTAAAAAGAAAGAGAAAATAATGCATCCATTTTTATAAATATGCTACTTAAATGTTATTATTATTATTATTATCAAATGCTAAATTACCGCATATTTATTTTTCAAGAAAAAGAGAAACAAACGTTCTTTTAATTTCGATCTCATTTTTGAAGTGAAACTTGTTTAAGTATTACGTGGTAAACTTTCGTGATAAAAATGCATTTTTATGCATTAACGTAATAATTTTAAAAACATGTTTTTTTTTAAATGTATTTTACTTTCTCCTATCTATATCATCATACTATAATATAAAGCGCTAGCGGCTGACTTCTTGTCCTTGTGTGTGTGCCTTTTCTCTCTATTATTGGCTAGAGTCACAGGAAGTGGAGCTGGAGAGGAAAATTTAAAATTTAACTTAGAGAGGGAAATTTGAAAATTTCCAAACAGGGAGGGAGCAAGAAATAAATTCGATGCATTTGTTCCCCGAAGTCGAGCAAGGGGGTCCAGGGGGACAATAAATAAATGGGGGCGATTGGGGTTCGATGGGTATTCATAGGGGGAAAAATTATTAGAGTTTACTAAAATTTAAAAGATCAAAATCCTATTTTGAAGATGGCCAGTATAAAAGAGGACAAAAAATTGTCATAAAAATAAAATAGTCATGTCAAAAATTTGATGTCGAGATTTTGACGTTTTGAGACCCCTAAGTTCAAAAAAGTTAGTCCCGTAAAATAGTCTCTCTGTGTGTTTTTAACAAAAATGAAGAAAATGAGCTATGCGCTACCCTCCTGAGGAGCGAAAATAAGCTATTATAAATTTTTTTATTTCATTTCATTTTTATTTATTATGTAATTTTTAAATAGGTTTGACCGTAACTCTCCCCAACCCCTAGAATTCGCGTATATGTATGTTTATTATAAAATTACGCTGTACTACTATTACAATATATCCTCTCTATGGGTTTGATTATTTATTGATATAAATCAGAATCCTTTAATTATCCATTTAGTTTTAATTTTTTATTTATTTTATATCTATTATATCAATATAATATTATCTGATTCACTAAATTTTCATTATTTGCTTGTTAATTAATATTAAATTATACCGATAATTATATTTTATGATAAATATATATTTTAATAAAAAATTATTATAATTTTGCATGCATAGACACTCCCACATACTGCTAAATAAAGGTTTTCTTTTCTAGATTATTTAAACTGTCGTTATAGAGAAATAGAACCTAAGCTAAAATAAGACAATTAATGAGAAGCGCGATTTATTTAGTTAGCTATTTTATTAAACTAGGAAATTAGCTCAGCTTATTTCTTCATAACAAAACCTGTGGCAAAGCCTCGCCTTCGGCGAGCAAATGAATCAAATTTATTCTTGCTCACTCTTTGGAAATTTTGCATTTGCAAAATTTTGAAGTTTTAAATTCCCTCTCTGACTCTGTCTTCTCTGACTTTAATCAATCAGCGAGAGAGAGAGGGTTAACAGTCTCATACAACGGAAGTGAGTGGCTAGCGCTTTATTTTTTTTTTTTTTCCCTTTCCGCCCCCCGGGGGGGGGGGGGGGGGCCCCCCCCCCCCACATTATATAGTAATGATAATGAAGATATAAAAAGAACATTATATAGAGATTTTCAAAAGTAACGTCCATCCAATAGTTTTTCATGAATTTAATATTTTTAGTGGGTTGATGTAAATAAGGAGAATCATCTTCACTAATAAAAATCTCATGAGATTTTGACCTAAATTTATTTATTCAGATGATAGGGAGTTGTCATAGGTAAATATTTTACCATATACTTATAGGTAAAGATTTGTTCAATTTTGAAAATATCAATATCATTTAGTTTTTTGTTCCTTTGTATCTTAACAAAAATTTATATTTTCTAATAATTAAGCATATCTTTATCGGCTTCTGTCCTAATTTACATTTTTATTAGAAATTATCTATCCAAAAGTAAATACATAAAATGGGCGGTCGTTTCTTTTGAAACACACTAGGCGTAACAATTCTAAAAAAATAATTCATTTTTTTAATTTTAAATTTCTAATCTACCTACTACATTGCCACTGATACCATTTGAACGGATCATTCTAATCAACTAACAATCAAATCCACTTTAGGGCAAAATTTTTTGTACTATCTTAGCAATTTAATTAGTTACCTTTAAAGAAAAATCAAAATAAAGATTAACTCTTTTAGTTTTGTGCCAGCTAATATATTTCATTTCTCTCAATATTTTCTTTCAAAATAGAAAATTTTCTTTTTACACAAATATTGATTCTAGAATTTTTTTCTATCACTTGAATCTCGAAGATTGTTGATCCAAGTTGAAGTTTCTAGGCCATCGCTGTTATTTTCATAATATTTACATATTTATTTATTTATTTATTCAATCTATAATATGATCTAGTATTAGAGATTGACTATTTTTTTTTAATAATCATAATATCCAAAGCATAAACAATCTAAACAACAACAACAACAATCTCTTTTTCACTAATTTTGTTCTGAGAGATGAGATTTATAAACACATTAAAAATTACAAACAAATTTTATACGATTTGCATTTCATAAAATTATAAATATTTAGAGTAAATTCTTTAGAAAACTCAAAAATAGAAGATAGATAATTATTTTTTATATACAGAAAGTTTCTCTCTGAGATATTTAAAATAGCGAGTGACAAACATTATTATCTTATATACGTTTATAAAAAGGTTTATACAAAGAAAATAATTTTCAATTTATTTAGAATAAATTTCTGATGGTAGAAAAAGAAATTTAATTTTACACCTTAAAAAAATTCTTTAAAATTGAATCCTATACAAATGAATTGTTAAATAAAAACAGAGGAGTACATACAAATACAAATAGGCTATTTAAAAAAATGTTGAATTTTTGCAAATATACCTTTTACTGAGGTAATCAAATTTTATTTTATGTTTTAACATAAAATCCACAAAGTATGTAGCTCTTTCTCTTTTCTTTTAAAGATAAAATGCTTTAGTTCCATCAAGTTATTAAGCATATAGCAAAGATTTGTAAATTTCATTTAAATTTTTTTTGAGCTCAATACATTTTTAGACATAGGCCTAACTCAAATCTTCAGATTATTTCTTGATATTTTTTATCTCCAGGATGTTTTTCAGGGAATTGTCTTTTTGCTGGTATTTTTTTTATATACCGTATCATGCTAGGCCAGTGGCGCAGCTAGGATTTGCCTCAAGGGAGGGGGGAGGGGTGTAATATTTTTAAGCCCAATTTTCTGTTTGGCATTAAGCAAGAACTTTCATGGATTTAATGGTTAAAAATATTTTAAATAAATGCAAAAATTATTTTTAAATGAATTTCAAGGGCCAAAAATTTAGTTAAAATTAATCATAAACACTTGGAGATATACAGTAGTTTGGAGGGAAAGATGTAGGTTTTCCGTGAAACATATTTATAAATAATTTTACTTGGAGATATGTTTCAAAATCGATAGAGTTAATTTTAAGAATAGTAAAATCAATAAAATACTAGAAAAGTACATCAGTAAAGTACAAAAATTATTTGGCCGATTTTATTATTTCACTTAAAATTCATTAAATTTATTGTGAAAAAAACTAAAATTCAAGCTAATAAAGAAAAGACTCTTTTAATGGCACTTCTAAGAAAATCAATAAAACAGGCATTTAAAGCAATAAAATCTCTTACAAAGAAATTTAGAAAAATATTTACAGATTCCACCAGGAATAGAACTTCATAGAATTTAGGATTTTTTCACAATAAATTTAATGAATTTCAAGTGAAATATCAAAAAAATGTGGGTTAAGGGAATTACTCAAAAACAAAAAAAAGTCTCGATACTTAAATTGTATACTTAAGCTAAGAACGCATTTCGTAGTCCCCTCGAAGATGAATATACTGTATAAGGTCAAAGAGTACTAGTACTTTACTAATATACTTTTGTAGTTTTTTTTCGATTTTCTGAAAATTGGCTGACAGTTGTGATCATACTATTTATCATATACATAATATTCTTATTTCTTCAAAAGATGTCGAAATACGTATAATTAATGTATTTATACCAATAAATTTATAGAAACAGTTTTTTTTTTTATTAATTTTACCTAATTAAGTTTCTTCCAGAACCATCAGTTACCAGTTTCAATTACCTAAAAATTAATCTCTGATCGGCAGAGAGACTACCTTTTACTTTCTCTTACCTATGTATATATGTAATAATATATAAGAGAGAAAGTATTGGATTCATGTCAAAAATTCGATGTCGAGATTTTGATGGATCTTCACGTTTTGAGGTCCCCTGAATCCAAAAAGTGGTTTTCGCGACATGGTCTGTCTGTCTGTCTGTCTGTCTGTCTGTCGAACAAAATATCTCAAGAACGGAAAGAGCTAGAAGGTTGAAATTTTATATTTAAGTTAGGCACCTCCATGGGACGTGACACGAAGCTTTTGAACAAAATCGGCCAAAAAGTACTAGTACTTTACTGATGCACTTTTTCAGTTTTTTTCGATTTTCTCTAAATTTGCTCCAACGATTTTTTTTTAAATTCAAAAATCAATTATTTTTTAGATCTTCAATAAAATGTATATTCTCATTTTGTGATTGAAATCTTCTGAAGACCACTTTACTCTTGTACTCCATAGGAAAGATAGGAGAAATGGTTGCCATGGTAACAAAATATAAATATTTTCCCATACTTATAAATTTTACATCTTGAATTCGAATTGTACCCTACTGCCGGAAACTAAATACATGTCGACACAAAAAATCTGGTGTGACAAGCACAGAACACAACTTTCGATTACCGAAGGTAAGAGAAAGTTGTGTGCTGTGCGCCAGTCACACCAGATTAATTTTACCTAATTAATTTCTTCCAGACACCACCCCCAAAAAATATCTCCGACGGGAGAGAGACACCCCTTTTTCTCTCTGCTGGAGGATTGGGGTTGTTCGAATTATCTATCTCCTGGTTGCGTCACTATTTTTTTTTTTTTTTTTTTTTGTAGTTGCCAAGATCTTGAATTTCTCGATAATTTTCTGAATATATTATTTTATTAATAAAAATCCTTTATTTGTGTATTTAAATTAAAATACTTTTTACTCCTGATAAATTGTGATGGCTACATCGTTCAACTAGTAGTTTCTTAGACCGAGTTTTTTTCCCTATAGGCCTATTAGTTGTTTAATCTTGAAATTAGTTTAGTGCTTTTTTTTTCGCCCTCTCCCTACTAGTCTGGCGATTGAGAGGCAGAATTAATTCCCTCCACCCCGATGAGTGGTGGAGTCAGCTCATCTGTCAACGACCAATCGATTGCACCCTACCGAAAAGGGCTTTTTTTCCAACCTCTTCTTTTTTTTTAGGTGAAAAAAAAATTCCAAAGAAAAAAAAACGCATGCGTCACTCATCCAATCGTTTTATTATATACAAACTTTGTTTCTTTTAACAGAGGTTAAATAAATAAATGAGTTTATAATAGACAAATAGATAATTTATAAGGAAGAAATTTCGGGTGTTTGGTCGTTTTATAGACTAAACCAGAATTGGTTGTTGTTGGTTTCAAAGGTTTGAAACAGCCAGGCCGCCTGGCACGTCCGATAAACAGAGACATAGAGAGGATTTATTTATTTATTGCACACGTCGCTTTCTATCTATTTTTATGCCCCTAAAAACGATGAATCTCTACACAATCTCATTCTCTGTACAAAGCCCAAAACCTGTATGTGTCGGCTTCTAATTCTGTTACTAGTAGGTTATGATATTACACTCGAAAGAATAAGCCTATATATCTTTTCACACACATACAAAAATCCTTGACGAATGAATTTATAATAAATTTTCAAAAAAAAAAGTTATTTAACCTATACCTTATAGGGTGTCAAAAAAACAAAAAGGCTTTTTTTTTAATTTGTTTTAAATTCTTTTTCGGCATCTAAATTTAGACATTTAAACATTTAGACCCCATCCTTATTTATTTCAAATGATTAGTAGCCAATACAATTGAAATAAATTTTTCTCGCTTAGAGCGGGAAGCGAATCGGGGACCTCAGGCCTATTTAAATTTATAAAATATTTCTCTCTCCATCTCAGAAAGCCTATGGTAGGAAATTATACGTTGTTATTATCCTAAGAAGAAGTTTTGGGGATAATCAAAAAACCATCTAGCCCTGGACAGCATAGTGGTAGAGCAAATTTTCCTCTTATGCTAGGGGTCAGGGGCTCACTTCCCGTCATAGTTTTGATTATAAATTCCTATATATTCAGTATTTATAGTCTTTTTTTTTTATAATTAAGATCTTTTTCGACATTTAAGAATCCGTCTCTATTTATTTCAATTGAATTGGTAGGCAATCAATAATCGAACACTAAACTCTGATGTAGAACCCTTTACTAAAGAAAACTTTTTATTATAGAAATAATTTTAATAACTTTAAGTTTATAATTTTAAATTTAAAAGCCGAAAATATTTTTTTTATTAATTATAATAAATATACTAAGTTTAATGATATATTTTAATTTATTTTTATTTATAATTTGGGAGCAATATATTATAAGAATAAAAACCTTTGGTCGTATGTTTATAACTTGCTACGCGTCCCTCCCTTTTTTTCAAGTACATTAATGCTTTTTTCAACAGCTGAAGAAATTTATTGACGATTAGTTGAATTAATGAATGTTCAGGTGCAAGAGCCTTGGAACAATCAGGGACAAATTAAGTTTAATGAGCTTGTAAAAAAAGTAGGTGGGGAAGCAATATAAAATAAAAATTATGGGAAAAATAATCGTTTAGGGGCTTTTGTTGATAATTTTCCTTCTTATTACTAATATGTATTTTTATTAGAAAAAAAAAAAAATTTATGATAGAGTACCTTTTTTATAAATTAAACTGAATTCCAAATAGTTTTTTTATATAAATGTTTTGATTATATGATAAAAATGGATTATGTACTCGAAATTATTAATTAAATAAAATACTGAGAAATTAAGATAGATTTTTTTTTTGTTCATTTCTGATTATAAGGGTGTATTTTCTTTATTAAATTAAAATGGAGATTTTCATGTATATGTAAAATAAACCACGAGATTACCGAATTAAAACGAGCCACTTATATTTTATTTTTATTTTTATTTCAATCTAATTTCATTTTGAGAGATTTTCAATTGAAACATGCAATTTTTTTTTTATAACTCAAGTATAGGGTAATTGTGTGTAGTTGACTAGTTAATTAACTCTTGATTACGCTCATTAACCTTCCAAATCCCAGGCTTCTAGTAATTGACTTCTTAATTGTCCCCTGGATCTCTCTACTCCCGAGTACCAAAACCGGGTTAAATTATAATTCAGGCGGATAATTGAGATTTTTCTAAAGTTTAAAAATGTATTAGTATAAAAATATACCAGTTGCACAAACTGCTTTGGGAAGGTTTTTTGTTTAAATATCTAATTGAAAGTTTTGTACCAGACTTAAATGAGGATAGTCTGGTATCCACACCCTTGTGAATGTATTATCAACAAAACTAGGTTAAATTGTTAAATCAGGTGAAACATTAAAATTTTACTTTTTCTTATAGACCAGGCGCTGGAGGTAGTTGAGTATGCAAAATTTGAGGACCGAATTCTGACAATGGATTTGGGCTAAGAATAGCTCCCAGAATAAGGATCCGGATCTTGCCGGGCCAATTTTTGGTCCAATTTTTTTTACCCCCACCCCATAGGAAATCAATGGAGTGCATGCTAAGATGATGTGAAGATTTGCAATTATGGTCAAATTCGAGTACTTAAAACCTCAAACAATGAAAAAACTGTCTTGTCAGCAACTGAGGGGATCCTCTAGAGTCCCCTGAGAAGTACTATCTTGCCACCAGTTGTGGTGGTCCCCTCTAACCCCTTCACCTCTTTTATCTCTCTTTGTTATAAATTTAAATATACGGCTTTAACACCATGCCAAATTGTGGGGACCGGCAATTATGTTCATAATCCACTACTGGTATCCCAACCAATGAAAAATACTATCTTGCCCCAACTGCGGTGGTCCCCTCTAACCCCTTCACCTTTTACTCTCTTTTGTTATAAATTTAAATATACGGCTTTAACACCATGCCAAATTGTGGGGACCGGCAATTATGTTCATAATCCACTAGCTGGTATCCCAATCAATGAAAAATACTATCTTGCCGCCAACTGCGGTGGTCCCCTCTAACCCCTTCACCTCTTTTATCTCTCTCTTTGTTATAAATTTAAATATACGGCTTTAACATCATGCCAAATTGTGGGGACCGGCAATTATGTTCATAATCCACTAGCTGGTATCCCAATCAATGAAAAATACTATCTTGCCGCCGCTGCGGTGGTCCTCTCTAACCCCTTCACCCTTTTACTCTCTCTTTGTTATAAATTTAAATATACGGCTTTAACATCATGCCAAATTGTGGGGACCGCAATTATGTTCATAATCCACTAGCTGGTATCCCAATCAATGAAAAATACTATCTTGCCCAGCTGCTGTCTCTCTAACCCCTTCACCTCTTTTATCTCTCTCTTTGTTATAAATTTAAATATACGGCTTTAACATCATGTCAAATTGTGGGGACCGGCAATTTGTTCATAATCCACTAGCTGGTATCCCAACCAATGAAAAATACTATCTTGCCGCCAACTGCGGTGGTCCCCTCTAACCCCTTCACCTCTTTTCCCTCTCTTTGTTATAAATTTAAATATACGGCTTTAACACCATGCCAAATTGGGGGGCCGCAATTATGCTCATAATCCACTAGCTGGTATCCCAATCAATGAAAAATACTATCTTGCCGCCAACTGCGGTGGTCCCCTCTAACCCCTTCACCTCTTTTACCCTCTTTGTTATAAATTTAAATATAGCCTTAACATCATGCAAATTGTGGGGACCGCAATTATGCTCATAATCCACTACCTGGTATCCCAATCAATGAAAAATACTATCTTGCCACCAGTTGTGGTGGTCCCCCAACCTCTTCACCCTTTTATCTCCCTTTATTATAAATACACCAGGTAGTAGATTATGAGCATAATTGCCGTCCCCACAATTTGGAATGGTTTTAAGACAGTACATCTAAATGTATAATAAAGGGAGAGAAAAGAGGGAAGGGGTTAGAGGGGACCACCACAACTGGCGGCAAGATAGTATTTTTCATTGATTGGAGCACGAGGTAATGGATTATGAGCATAATTGCCGGTCCCCACAATTTGGCATGATGTTAAGGCCGTATATTTAAATTTATAACAGAGAGAGATAAAAGACGTGAAGGGGTTAAAGGGGACCACCGCAGTTGGCGCAAGATAGTATTTTTCATTGATTGGGATACCAGCTAGTGGATTATGAACATAATTGCCGGCTCCCACAATTTGGCATGGTGTTAAAGCCGTATATTTAAATTTATAACAGAGAGTGTTAAAAGAGGTGAAGGGGGTAGAGGGACCACCGCAGTTGGCGGCAAGATAGTATTTTTCATTGATTGGGATACCAGCTAGTGGATTATGAACATAATTGCCGGTCCCCCATTTGACATGATGTTAAAGCCGTATATTTAAATTTATAACAAAGAGAGAGATAAAAGAGGTGAAGGGGTTAGAGGGGACCACCGCAGCTGGCGGCAAGATAGTATTTTTCATTGATTGGGATACCAGCTAGTGGATTATGAACATAATTGCCGGTCCCCACAATTTGGCATGGTGTTAAAGCCGTATATTTAAATTTATAACAAAGAGAGAGAAAAGAGATGAAGGGGTTACAGGGACCACCACAACTGGTGGCAAGATAGTACTTCTCAGGGGACTCTAGAGGATCCCCTCAGTTGCTGACAAGACAGTTTTTTCATTGTTTGAGGTTTTAAGTACTCGAATTTGACCATAATTGCAAATCTTCACATCATCTTAGCATGCATTCCATTGATTTCCTATGGAAATAAGAGGGGTGGGGGTAAAAAAAATTGGACCAAAAATTGGCCCGGCAAGATCCGGATCCTTATTCTGGGAGCTATTCTTAGCCCAAATCCATTGTCAGAATTCGGTCCTCAAATTTTGCATACTCAACTACCTCCAGCGCCCGCTCTATTATACAATACCTATTTTAACAATCCAGTTACCAGCCGCACAAACTGCCTATGGTGCTTAGCACTTCCCCTTTTTATACATAGGGGAGAGGGCGGGACATTGGGACACGAGGCACATTGGGACATTCGAATTTTAGCTCTACTAAATATAAAGTTTGAGTTGTACTCTTTGACCGTTATGGTGCATTAAGTACTCATTTTATTAAAAAAACATTTTCTATAATAAAATGGGCACATTTAGTAGAGCTAAAATTCGAATGTCCCAATGTGCCTCGTGTCCCAATGTCCCGCCCTCTCCCCTAATAGGGTTACCGACTTATTTATTATTTAACATTCACAGGTTCCCCCTCCCAAGGAGTTAGATATAGTGTTAATGACAATATTGATTAAATTTAAACTTTCGACTGTATGTTCTCGTTGAAATATTTTGTAAATTAAACAAGTGATATAAATAAATGTACCTTATTTGTTTTTGATTGAAATACTTAATGCTGACGCAGAAACTCAGAACGTTACCCACTCTCTTCTGGAATAAGTCAAAAAAATAAAAATATTTAATTATTTAAACCACCATTTTCTCGTCGTCACATATTCCGCTTCAGCGCATCTTGTAGACTATTTTAAGTATAAAATATTTTGGCGGTGCAGCCTCTTCCACCCAATTATATTCAGAGCCACTCAACTTCATCTTTAAGAAAATATTTACTCTCTAAAATTCTAGAGAGGCAGCAAAGAAATTCTTTGTAGTCTGGTTTCCTTAGTGTCATCCAAAAAAATTTTATTTATTAAATAAATTTTTATACTTACAAGTTAGTGGTATATATTTTTTCAAATAAATTTGAAATAAAAATGTTAATCAATATATCGTCTTTAATTTTAATTAAACCCTTGGTTATGTTCAATTGGCCTCGCGGACAATAGTTGACTATTTGTCCAATTATCAATAGCTCCCCCAATTTAGGTCAAGTGACCTTATTTATCGAGAAAAGTTTGGCTTAATGAAACTAGCACTTATATGTTGGTTGTATGTATGGCTCGGAGGTTATCTAAATACAAAGATCGAGCAATTCAATTCAATTCCAGCCTTTGTGTATATGCTCATGTTAGTATAGTTTCGTGATTCGTTATGCATCTCCATCGAATAGAGTAGTCTGTCTATACATTTACAGTCAATAGACAGTTGCTTTGTAAGCCGGAGATTGATTCCGGAGCGCAACTCGATCACTTGCTTATTGTCAACAACATAGAACTCCTACGCGTAGCTCCTCATAGACAAAAGATGAATACACTAGCTATTAGATATGTCTCTCGGTGTTTTGTCCTGATTAACCTGAAATATAAGCCCACCCTTCCTATGTTTGTTTGTTTGTTTGTTTGCTAATGTCACGATCCGTTTCGTTCTTAATGCGATTGCATTACGATCTATACCAAAAGCGACACATAATTTATTGACAAGTCTTTAGACTATTTTTTTTTTTTTATTCTCTTTTCAAGAGTATTTTTCTTTTTTAAAAGATAAAAAGACCTATAAGGAAGTCTTTTTAGATCACGGAATTCTGATCAATATTAGATTGAATAAATAAATGAAAATTATGTCATTGATCAATAGGATAGTAAAGTAAACAAGATTAAAGACTAATTTTATTTATATTTGCACAAGGTAATAATAGACAATTTTTAGTAAAAAAAAAATACACCATTTGCGTTTATTTAATTTCAATTTATCTAATAAAAAAATATTTTTTTTACCACCTTTAGGTCTACTTTACTATAAAATTTTGTTATTGAATGATTTTATGTTGTATCTAAGACAGTATTTTTTTTTAATTTATTTTCAGCTGTCGCTCGAATAAATAACTAACTTATAACTTATATTTGAATAAACAAATTTTATTATCTGGCTTATAGGTAAAATTCTAAATAATATTTATACAAAACAATATTTGCTTGGGGCATTAAATAGTCGAGTTATTTGTCAAATTATACAGTAGACCTACCTCATCGGCGAAAATAGAACATTTGATGTACTGTACATTTAGAAGTAATGTTGCGTTCATCCTCCAAAGTATAAGGCAGTTGGTGTTTTTTTTTTTTCTGCTTTATTCAGAGAAAAACTTATAGCTATACAGTATTGTATTACAAAAATTGCTTTATTTAAAAAAATCTGGTGTGACTGGCGCACAGCACACAACTTTCTCTTACCTTCGGTAATCGAAAGTTGTGTTATGTGCTTGTCACACCAGATTTTTTGTGTCAACATATATTTAGTTTCCGAGAGTAGAGTACATTTGAATTCAAGATGTAAAATTTATAAATATTAATATTTATATTTTGTTACCATGGCAACCATTTCTCCTACCCTTCCTATGAAGTACAAGAGTAAAGTGGTCTTCAGAAGATTTCAATGGCAAATGAAAATATAAATCTAAAAAATAATTGATTTTTCAATTTTAATCAAAATCATCAAAGTTGGAGCGAATTTTAAGAAAATCGAAAAAAACTCTAAAAATACATCAGTAAAGTACTCAAAACGTGTATATCCATCAAAATCTCGACATCGAACTTTTGACATGAATCCAATACTGTCTCTCTCTATATATTAAAATATAGAGAGGTAAGAGAAAACAAAAATAAATATATTTTTAAAACTCTATTTATCAATATATAGAAACGAGGTCTAAATGGCTTCTGATGCCGAAAAAGACTTAAATAAAATAAAGATGTAATTTATATTAAGTAACGGGCCCTTACTTTTTAATTTACTATATTTACTTTTTTTCTGTTTTAATAATTATTATCGAGCTGATCCCACTTCTCTTGATTGAATATTTTAAAAAATTCGTTAAATACAATATCATTTTTTTTATCTTAGAAAATTAATGTCTTCATTATTTTAATCTAAATATTAAATGAAATAAAAAGCTTGTATAAATATTTATATATGAGAGATTAATATTTACTCTCTCTAAAATTGATTCGCTACCGAACTTGTTCGGTTTTTTTTAACTTGTAATGCAAATATACCAAATTTTAATCATTTAATACCTAATTCAAAGCTCTATTTCATATCAAGTGAAGACTAAATATAAAAAAATATTTGAAAAATAGTCAAATAATGTTCACGAAAGTCTTAATCCCATTACAATGTTTGACTAGTTAAATCCTATCGGAATCCCCGTTTAATTACCCGAAGGGCTTATTATGTGCACGAAGACACACACCTCAAGCCCAACCGGCCTCTGGCCGTAGCCATCTACCGGCACCCCGTGAAGTTAAGTCATTCCCTATCTCTAACTCCTCCTCCTCCTGCTTTCGTCTCTAGCTAGTGAACTAATCCTTATTTCTGGTTTCACCTGGTTCCTTTTATCCAACCTCGGGACTCCCACAGAAATCATTCTCAACTCGGCAGGACATATGATACATAAATTTACATATATTGCCCTATTGACCAACTCCGGGACTTTATCATATTTGAAGGACTGAAGATGGGTAAATAAAATTTGTCCGAAACCTCTCGTTGAATTGTATTAAATTAAGAGGCTTTAACTTTTGGCTGCACCTGCTCCTCCTGTCTATAGAAAAACAGCCACTGACAGAGCTAGGGCTGGACGGTAATGGATTTTCATTACCGACCTCGATAATGAAAAAAAACCGGTTTTTCTCGAAAGTCGGTAAAAATTTTTTTACCGCCCGCGGAACCAAAGTATGCCGCCGCGGAACATTTTTTTCGCGGAACCAAAATTTTTTCCCGTCCTCCGAAAAATATTTTACCTTTTTTTTTTAGAGACGCCAATTTTTTGCCGCCCGCGGAACGAAATTTGCCGCCGGCACATTTTTTTTCCGCGGAACCAAAATTTTTCCCCGTCCGAAAAATATTTTACCTTTTTTAGAGACGCCAATTTTTTTGCCGCCCGCGGAACAGAAATTTGCCGCCCGCACTTTTTTTTCGCGCAACCTAAATTTTTCCCCGCGGCACATTTTTTTCGCGGAACCAAAATTTTTACCCGTCCGAAAAAATATTTTACCTTTTTTAGAGACGCCAATTTTTTGCCGCCGCGGAACATTTTTGTTTTTCGCGGAACCAAAATTTTTTGCGCCGCGGAACATTTTTTTCGCGGGACCAAAATTTTTTACCGTCCGAAAAAATAAGTTTTTACCGACTTGCGAAAAAACCGGTTTTTACCGAATTAGAGGTTCGTTACCGCGTTTTCGGTAAAAAATTTTTCGTTTTACCGGTAAACCGTTTACCGTCCAGCCCTGACAGAGCTAAGAATTTGAAATTTTATATTTAAATTAGTCACCCACCTAAGGTGTGAAAATATGCTTTTGACCAAAATCGACCAAAAAGTGCTAGTACTTTACTTGAGTTTTTCAGTTTTTTTCAATTCTATCCAACGATTTTGATTAAAATTCAAAAATCAATTATTTTTTAGATCCTCTTTAAAATGTATATTCTCATTTTGCCATTGAAATCTTATTCTATGTCTATAAATTTTACAACTTGAATTCTAATATATCGGCGGAAACTAAATAGTCTATATGTCGACACGAAAAATCTGGTGCGACAATCACAGAACACAACTTTCGATTACCGAAGGTAAGAGAAAGTTGTGTGCTGTGCGACAGTCACACCAGATTTTTAATATTTAGTCTACATGTAGGTACGAAAAAATAACTTAATGATGGTAATTCCTCTTTGCTACTTATTTTAGCTGCTTATTAAATCAGTCACATTTTAAGATAAAAAAAAGTACGTAAAAACAGAAAGCAATCAATCTAATTCTTATTCTCAGTTTATAGATTAACAATTAGTTAAAAGAATATTAAAATCTTAACATTTTAACGACATTTCTGTGCAGTGAATTAAAATTATTATACAAATATATATATATAGCTAAAAGGTAAATCACAACTTGACTCAGAGGGCTATAAAATTTAAAATGTTGCGACTCTATTATTAAAGAATGTCGTAACCGAGTTTGATTAAAATGTCTGAGAAAAGAGAGAGGGAAAGCTAGTGAATAACTGTGCTGGCTCATCCTCATAAAAGATGGATTCTTTAATTTTAAATCGCGCATTTCGGGGATTGCGATTGTGTGGTAGAAAAACAAAAAAAACCCGAGACCACTCTTTACCATTTGTTGTTGTTTTTTTAAACCCCAAGACCAATGCCAATCTAATAACGTTTGCGAAGGAATTATTATATTCAATTTCAATATCCGATTGAATTGAAGCACATTTAAATTCTATTGCTATTCTAGTTCTACACATCATACATATTAAAAATAACAATTTTATTCATCTCATGTATTGTATTTTGTTTTATATATAAAATATAGGGAGGAGAGATATTTCCTAAAAACAAAAAAAATTTACATATCTGAGGATGAAATTTTTTTATTTAATTCGTATGATTAAACAAACTGATGTGACCAATATGAATGAATTTTTTTTTACGTTTTGTGATGTGCTGGGTACATCAGTTTATTTTAGTATTCTATTCGTAGAATTTCTTTTAAATTTCTAATTTCTTTCATTCTTTTTGTTACAGAAGAAACATCCAATTTGGCATATCAAGTTCTTGGCTTCTGATCATTCTTTTCTTTTTTTTTTTTGGTGAGTCAAAAGTTAACCTTCGGAAAATTTTATCTCATTCAAATTTTTTTAACTTTGTCTTTTCCATCTATTTTAACTTGACCCTTAAAATCTCATTGGTCCCTCGACTATATTTCACCATTAATTATAACCATGGCAGTTATTAATGAAATCAGATAAATATTTTAAATTTTCTATTTGATTTTATTAAATTTTATAAATCTTCGACGTTTCAGTAGTCTATCGCTTCCTTCTTCAGGACAATTCGTAATCAAATATATGGTGGAGGTATTCTAGTTAGATCAGAAATAAAATAGAAAATTTTTATCTTATTTTAACCAGCCTATGTTTAATAATATTAATATAACAATTATTTTCGCATTGATGCTATTTTAAAATTTATGATTTCCTACACTTTTTTTTAATTTGTCATAAATATTTAATTATTTTATTTAAAAAGTTATTTTTCTCTTCTTAGTGGATTTTAAATATTCGCATTCTCTCGCTTTAACAGAATTTGTTTTTCATTGGGAAGTACTACACATGAAAAATATTTCGTTTTCAAATCGGTGAGGGGATGATGTTAAATGAGTGAAATGAATATTATATATTAAACTTAATATTTTTTTTTATAAAATATTTTAAAAAAAATTTCCACTCAAAATTTTTTTAATGACTGAGGATCTACGAGATAACTATTTTCTTAGATTTGTCAGAATGTCCCTCCCACCATTATTTTTTTATTCTTTTTTTTAATATCAACCATCTTTTTCATATCATTTATTATTCTAATTAAACTAGACTCATAATTTCTTAAAAAGTTAAGAAAACTCTCTGAAAATATAAAGTTACATCCATAATTGTTAACATTTAATCTGTATTTCTGAGATTATTCCAACCTATCTCTTCTCTTTTTATTTTATTCCTTTTTTTTACTCGCTCTGTTATTTCCCTGGTGCAAAATCGGTCGCCAGGTCACATAAAATAAGTTGCCAGGCCATTTGCGGTTAGCGGTCGGCCTAATGGCCACCCCCACCAGCCCTAACTCTATACTTTATTTAGCATCAGACCGTTTTTCAAACGGGGGAAACCTAAAACCGGCCCCCAGCCAACTTTTTATATTTAATAGATATTTTGCATAAAAAAAGACTAAGGCTTTACCAGGATTAATCAATTCTAATCGGAAGCAGAATATATAATTGGAATTTTTAATTTGTTCTTACTTTTTTTTTTTCTCGCCGAGGTTCTAATTAAATTTAAGGATGTTTTTAAAGGTTGAATATATATTTTCTATATAATATTTTCCGAAAAGTATTTTCAACCCATGAGATCATTTAGACATTTATGTATAATGCCTTGTATATATAAATATTGATAGAATAATAAATTTTTATCGGTCAAGGAAGCAATAGCATGGCCCCAAGACCTCTACTCCTTAACATAAGCTTTGATCTGATACTTTTGTAAACTTTATTTACGCTTCTGGGCAATAACAGATGTAGAGTTGCCTTCGGTAGAGGTTAGGAGTTCTCTTCTTGTGAAATTTTCTAAATTATATTAGCTACCAATTAATTTAGAAAAGTAAGGAAGGCTTTAGTAAGCCTACTGACAAAGACCTTGAAAAACATTTTCACGTAGGCCTATATCTTTGAAATTCATCATACTTTCTTTTGCTTTTAAAATTTTCTCCTAAATCCCTCTATAGCTATATAGGTCCTACTTATTCTAATTTATTTATGTTAAGTAGGCTATTTATGTATTGGAGGGCTAATGGAGCCAAAAAGCTCTTGCTCAGAAAATAATAAATTCTATTCTATTCTAAATTTGATAGTAAGTTCAGTTGTTCGTTTCTCCGTCAACAGCGATAAATTTTATTTATATTATAAACTAATAACTAATTAATTTAAATAAATATGATTAGATAACAGTCGTCACAATTATACACACACAGAATTTATCGAATATGGTCTTGGAAGCAGTGGCGTAACCAGGGGGGGGCGAGGGGGGCTCGAGCCCCCCCCCCGCCCCAGGCGCATCGAGCCCTTGGCGCCCCCCGAAACCGGCATAGGCGCCCTACAGCCTCTAAGATATAGCCCAGCGAATGTGATTTTATCATATTCTTTTCATCGATTGTCTTAAAAAATTGATTGATTTCTTTTAAAATTATATTACAACTTGAATTCTACTATTTTAAATGAATTTAATTCCAAAAAATAATAAATAACGTATATAGAGTTATAAATTTTGCAATATATAAGCCTTAATTTGATGTTTTATGGCTGTGGAGATTTACTCAGGATTCGTATAAGCCTTAATATTTAATTTTTTGGAATTCAAAATTTTTTTAGGCATGAAGGAATTGAGCTATGAGACTGAAATGTCATATTTAAGTTAAACAACCCCGGGACCATGAAAATAAGCTTTTAATCAAAATCGGCCAAAAAGTACTAGTATTTTACTGATGTAGTTTTTCATTTTTTTCGATTTTCTCAAAATGAAAGGGCTTTTACCATTCTTCATGCCCGCCCTAGCCCGCCCGGAATTTTTTCAAAGCCGCCCATTCCCGCCCGAGATTTAGTGAATGGATGAACGAATGTCTAGCAATTTTTACTTTCTCTTACCTATGTATATATGTAATATATATATAGAGAGAAAGTATTGGATTCATGTCAAAAATTCGATGTCGAGATTTTGATGGATCTTCACGTTTTGAGGTCCCCTGAATCCAAAAAAGTGGTTTTCGCGACATGGTCTGTCTGTGTGTCTGTCTGTCTCTCTGTGTGTGTGTCTGTCTGTGTGTGTGTCTGTGAACAAGATATCTCAAGAACGAAAAGATCTAGGAGGTTGAAATTGTATATTAAGTTAGGCACACCCATGGGACGTGACACGAAGCTTTTAATCAAAATCGGCCAAAGAGTACTAGTACTTTACTGATGTACTTTTTCAGTTTTTTTCGATTTTCTCAAAATTCGCTCCAACGATTTTTTTTTTAATTCAAAAATCAATTATTTTTTAGATGCTCTTTAAAATGTATATTCTCATTTTGCCATTGAAATATTCTGAAGACCACTTTACTCTTGTTCTTCATAGGAAAGATAGGAATTTCTCCTATGGTTGCTATGGTAACAAAATACAAATATTTTCCCAAACATATAAATTTTACATCTTGAATTCAAATGTACCCTACTGTCGGTAACTAAATATATCTCAACACAAAAAATCTGGTGTGACAAGCACAGTTCACAACTTTCGATTCTGAAGGTAAGAGAACGTTGTGTGCTGTGCGACCAGTCACACCAGATTTTTAAATAAAATTTCATTTGCATGCCCGTCCGCCCGAACCCGTTTATTTAGACTTGCTACCCGCCCGTAATTTTTTTCATTGCCTCCAAAGCCCGGGCCGCGGGCCGGGCGGGTAACGGGTCAACCCGTACCCGTGCAGGGCTCTAATCGGGGGTTCGGATCCCAGACAGTCTGATGATTTTATTTAAGCCATTTGGATACCAAATTTCAAAGTCATAGTCTTATATGGCCTAAGTTGCCGAAAAGACTGTGTGCATGTGTGTGTGAGTGGGAAAAAAAGTGTGCGTTAAAAAAAAAAAAACATGGGGAATGACTTCCCCGAGACTTTCTCGTATATTCTATTGGAATTACGTCTGGGTGTGTGTGTGAACACGATTGCTTAAAAACCAAAGCAGCTAGATGGATGAAATTTGGTATATGCTCCTTACACTAAAATTGTAGATTTCTATCAACTTTTGGATTAAATTCGTCACTTGGAAGTAGTACTTTACCTAATAAGTTTTTTCAGAAATTTCGAAATTTTCATATTATGATAAAATACTCAATTTTAAAAAGTTTTTATTCTTTGATATTTTTCCGAAAACTGAATAGTTTTTGAAATAATCACAGAAGAAAACGACATTTTTCGTAAAAGCAAAGAAAAATCAAAACAAAATCATACAGGTGTCATTAAAAAACATGTAAATATATTGGTTTCACAAATTCGCTGAGGAAATTACAGGATGCAAGAAATTTGCCCGCCGAAGGCGGCAATTGCTCGCCTTTGGCGAGCAAGGGGGTCCAGGGGGCGGAGCCCCCTGGAAAATCGGCGCCCTAGTTAAGCTTCGCCCCCCCCCCCCGCCCTCAAAGGCTGGTTACGCCGCTGCTTGGAAGCTATCTTTAATGTGGATGTAGTGAGCGAAGTACAGTGGCGTCATTTCAACTTTTTCTTTGGGGGGGGGCAAAAATTTTTTTTTCTTAAAATTTACTTACAAATGGGTACTCAAATTTGGCCAAAACATATTTAATTTAATTAATTGTTCAATTTTGTACAGTTTGTATACTCGTAGATGTATTTTGGAGTATTTTATTTAGAATAATATAAAATTTTATAAAAATCAGAGCCCTTGGGGGAGGGGGGCAAATGCCATAGGCCAATCGGCCAGTTTTGACATTGTACAAAATACGTTCATACAAAATAAATAGAATACAAAATATTCAACATTAATTAAGAATAAAAGTGGAAGAAAAAATACAGTAAAATTATGAGAAAACATAATTTTATACTACGTATAATAGTACAATTATTTATGCCTGTTATTATTAGGAGAATTTTTAATTATAGACCACATTTTTGTATTAAATATTTATTAAAAATATATAAATATTGTACAACGTTTCACCTGCTGCAGAATACAGTAGTTGAAACGTTGTACAGTATTTATATATTTTTAATAAATATTTAATACAAAAATGTGGTCTATAATTAAAAATTCTCCTAATAATAATATTTCAAACCACAAAAGCTTTAATAAACATATTTATGCCTGCTTAACGCCTGACCATTATCTTTTTAATATATATAATATAAATTGATTTACAATTGAAAAAAGAAGAAAGGCAGGGGCAGCCAAAAAATAAAACCTCAGGATGCTTCTTAATGAATTTTGAGATGTTTCGGATCAAATTTATTGACCCATCATCAGAGATTAATTCAATATTTTTTTATTACTTCTGTCTTTATTCTTTCATTGATTTTTTATCTTCCTTATTCTACTAATGTGTGTCAGATTCTTTTCGGAAATTTGGTATGAATTCTCCATTCATTATGTGAGTATATTAATAAAACAATTAACATAAATCAACTTACATTGTTGATCCTGCTCTGGTGTTAAGCCGACTGAAATATTTGCACTAGTATAAGATTATAATATAAAGTATTTTCTCATAATAGTACTCTATTTTTCCTACCCTCTAACATCTGCATCCAGCATGAACTTTGACACTCATTAATCAAGTATTTTGAACTAATTAAAAAAAAAGCACGATTTATTAAAATCTTTGATTGTAAATTTTTTTTCTTCACTCTAAAATCAAGAGCCTCCTAGTTTGTTAATTAATGTTAAAAAAAAGAAAGATTTTCTTTAATGAGAATTTTACTCGTAAATTTTCTAGAATCGATAAATCTTCGTTAATTCTTCGATCACAAATAAGCAAAGTATACCCTACCTGTTTGTAGGTGGGTATGAGACCGGAACGCATTCACAAAACGCACTCGTGTCGTAACTCAGAGTTTCCCGGGAGACCCTATGTCTGTCTGTGTGTATGTGTGTGTTTAATATAGACGAGCTTGGAAACTTTTCATGAAAAATCAGATAGGAACCTACCTTTACTTATATCAGTAGGGTAAGTTACCCCATTAGATACGCGCCAGAAAACTTGACCCATCTTTTAATATAAATTTGACATCAATAAGAGCTTTAAATGTAAATTATGTGTAACCACGAGAGCGAAGCCGGGAGCCCCTTTTATAAATATTCATCATTTTCCGAAAAGTGTGGGAGAACGATCTTAATTTCGAAACTCTTTTTTAAGAGAGCGAAAATATTCTATTACTCCTTGGAAACAATTAATTAAGAAAAGAGGATACAAAATATATTTTTCTTTATCTTCTACTTTATTAAGGAATATCTATAGCTATAGCGGAAACGTGATATATACAACCAATTATAGAAAGGATTACGGAGTTTTATTTTCTGCTTGAATGAAAAAAAAAGAGAAATGATGAAAAATGAAGAACAGAATTTGCTATTAGAAACTAATAGGGTTAAATAAGTTAATAAGAATTAATAAGAAAAATTAGAGTAGGAGACAGAAAATAAATCATGCTTGAAAAAAAAAAAATGTTAAGTAGATTAAGTTTCATCTCGGTAAAGTGATGGAGCAGAAAAGGAGAGGGAAATGAACGGAAAACGATAAATGAGATATACTCCTTTGTTTTCTAAATCATTAATATTAAAAAGCTTATTTAAAATAAATAAGGTTGGGAGAACATTTTCTTAAATGAAAGGCCTGGGAATTAGCATAAAGATAGAAGTCCCACTTCTTCATCTAGGGGTTGTTCTAGACAAGGGGGATACAAGGGGGGGCAAAGGGGTAATTACCCCCCCCCCCGAGATTTGAAAAAAATACTTTTTTTTCTAAAAAAAATTTAATTTTAATGTAAAATTTTAAAAATTAATACTTAAAAATTTGATTTGTATTTATATTCTGGCAAACAAGTACAGAATGCGCCTTTACCGAAATTAAGAAAAAAGTGTGTGTTGTGCGACCAGTCACACCAGATTACCCCCCCCTCCGAGAAACACCTCTGGATCCGCCCTTGGTTCTAGAGAAAATAAATAAAACATTCTATAAATAAATAAATGTTACATTCTAACTCTTGCGACAAAAAATGTATTTAAATTGAATCGGATACCAGTCTAAATGACTTCTTATGCCTAAAAATTAAAGTTTGATGTGACTGATCGCACAGGACACAACTTTCTCTTACCTTTGATAATTGAAAATCGTGTTCTGTGCTTGTCACACCAGATTTTTTGTGTCGACTTATATTTAGTTTCCGGCAGTTAGTTAGAAATCAATCCCTCGGGCCGTGGTGTAGTTGGTAGCGTGCTGGCCTTCTATATCAAGAGTCGCGGGATCGGATCCCAGGCAGTCCGACGATTTTATTTAAGCCATTTGGATACCAAATGTAAAGTATAGGAAGCATCAGCCTGGAGCTCTCGCCTGATGCTTCTTCCTATACTTTACAATATTACCATATATGACAGGGACACCTTAAAAACTTTCATTGGCACTGAAGGTGGCAACCGTTATGGTCTGTTTAGAATAAAAGTGTAAAGGTGTTCGACAACGCTGGTTTTATTCCTCCCGACTCCAATCTCACATACCCAGCATACAATTTAATTTAGATATTTTATTTTGTTTCGTTCTTTTGAAAATGAACTATTCTTCGTAGAAAAGAAACTCATTGAAAGGGTTAGAACTATGATCTATCAAAAAAAAAGTAACTTATCCCTTTTAGGAAATCTAGTTTATATGAATCCCTTTTCTTAAATTAACATGATTTTACCAAATGGAAATTTCTTTTTTTTGGAAGAGATTCATTTGAAATCCACATAGAAAATCTCTGTTTATATATATCCTATACATAGGTTAGAGAATAAAGTCGTTATTCGCTGTTGGAATTTGTTTTACGCGTCTTGGATTCGAATATCTAATCAAAGCAAAAAAAGCACCCGTTGTATTAGTGTCGTTGGCTAGCGCTCTGGATTTGGAATTTCATGACCCAATCCTCTTGCAATGCACCTCTCTTTCTTTTTTTCTCTCTCTTTTCTACCTTTCCCTTATCGGTTGTTTTAAAACTCTGATAACGACCCTTCTGGAACCTGGAGGACCCTTGGCTGCCACCTGCCAAGATTACAGCCTCCAAACCTCACTCAATGAATCCTTTTCTTCTCACTCCTTTCTTTAAATAAAACGAATAAAATTCACACATTTTAGAATTTTAAATTTCTCATTTCGGAATTTATAATTTGGTCTTTTGAATTTGGAAAAAAAAAATATGTTAAAAGGATTTCTTTATTTCTAATGCCAATTGTTAAGAATCTTTATTTATAAATGCTAGAAAAATGAATTTTTTAAGTTTTAGAGTGATCTTTTGGAGAGAGCCTTCCTGGTTCAATTAAATATAAAAATAATCAACATTCTATAACGTTGCTCCTCCGATCCATAAGTTCAACTTTGCTTGGCCTTGCTTAACAACAAATATCTTGATATTTATTGTTTTTCTCTCCTGCTCCTAAAAAAAATAAATAAATAAAGATTCTAAGAAGGTGAAAAAATATTTAAAAAAAAAAAATAGAAAAAAATATTAATTTTTGTACAGTGAGCGTCACAATTAAGTCCCCACCTGGAAAGGTAGAAGGTTAAGATTATATGGTATATAGTGAAATAATTTTAAATTTGATTCTTTAAATAAATTCTTTAATAAATCGGTCATTAAAATTATTTCACTATATACCATATAATTAACCTTCTACCTTCCCAGGTGGGGACTTAATTGTGAGGCTCACTCTACGTTTCGATCGCATATCGCGACCTTTATTTAAACCTATGGAAATTGTTATTAGAGTCTCCATTGTTTGATATCCCCAGTGTGTTCTTTGTACTAAATATTTTGAGTAAAGTCAACCAGTAAATAAATTTCTACTTTTGTTGACAAATAATATTGACATTAGAAATATAGTAACCCTATTTATTTATTTTCCAAAACGTTTTCTTCTACACAAACGTATAGTACCTCATAATTATTTGTTATGGCTGATCTTAAAATTATAGAAATACTGGTATCTAAAACTCTAAAAATCAAAATATGCTTCTCCAACCAATCACAACATCTCTCCCCTTTTCATGAATATTTTCTTATCTTTCTAAAAACACTGATTAATGTGAAATATACGTAAATTAGAGCATTTGTATTTTTATTGCAAAAAAAGTATTAAATGTACCAAATAAATAAACTAGGTCACTCTCTTTCTTTTTCTAATAATTGATTCTAGACTTTAAAGCAATAAATACCATTGCTCTATATAATATAATAAATATTGAAATTTCAAAAATATCATTAAAATGTCTAGTGAAATTGTTCTAGTTTCGATTGTTCCGCGTAATATAAATTTTCAAAGAGAATAAACAAATCATATTTCTTTAATATTGATATCTTTATATATATAATTCTTCTGTACGTGTGTATGTGACTGAACTCCTCCTAAACGAGTGAACCGATTTAGATGAAATTTTCTGTGTATATTTGTGAGAGTCCCGGACAGGTTTTGTTTTACAAATAACAATAAGTTAATGAGTAATTAACCGTTAAAATAAGAAAAAAATAAAAATTAGGAGAAATAGTTGCCATGATAACAAAATATAAATATTTACCCATGTTTACGATTTGTTATTTATTTACATTTTGAATTCTAAAATATCGGCGTAAATTTTTTGTTTGTGTATCGGGAGAGTCCCGGAAGGGATATAATTCACAAAAATCTTAAGTTCATGAATAATTAGCCGTTAAAATAGTCTCTATATATAAAAATGAAAAGGGAAAATGTATGTACCGGTATGTATATATGTATATGTTTTATAGAAATCCACAATTTTCAATGAAGGCGAGCAAGGGGGGTCCAGGGGGCGCAGCCCCTGGCTAGACGTAAAGCCCCGCCGAAGGCGGGCTGCGTCTAGTCTTTATATATAAAATTCTTCTGTACGTGTGATGTGACTGAACTCCTCCTAAACGACTGAACCGATTTAGATGAAATTTTTTGTGTATTTTTGTGAGACTCCCGGACAGGTTTTGTTTCACAAATAACAATAAGTTAATGAGTAATTAACCGTTAAAATAAGAAAAAATAAAAATTAGGAGAAATAGTTGCCATGGTAACAAAATATTAATATTTTCCCATGTTTACGATTTTTTTTATTTATTTACATTTTGAATTCTAAAATATCGGCGTTAATTTTTTGTCTGTGTACAGGGAGCGTCCCGGAAAGGATATGATTCACAAAAAAATCTTAAGTTCATGAATAATTAAGCGTTAAAATAATCTCTATATATAAAAATGGAAAGGGAAAAATGTTTGTATGTACCGGTATGTATATATGTATATGTTTTATAGAAATCCACAATTTTTAATGAAGGCGAGCAAGGGGGTCCAGGGGGCGCAGCCCCCTAGGACGTAAAGCCCCGCCGAAGGCGGGGCTTCGTCTAGTATATATATAATATAATATATAATACGTAACAATAATAATATATTCTTGTCTTGATATTTATTATAGTTGAAAATAGTGTGGTTTTATTAGTATTATTATTTTTTTTTTTTTTTTATTATATATATAATAATAAAAGAGAAGAGATGATATTATTATTTTTGCCTCCTCAACCATAAACATGCATTTTTTTCTCCCGTTGGACGATGTTCTGAATTAATATGACAATTTTAATGGTCGTAAAGCAAGTTGCTGAATCAAATTAGCGAGTGAGACACGGCGGGTTAGCGTGACCATCAAGACGCCCCTATAAAAGGGGGTTAATTTTGATAAAGAAGCGTGTTTATTGCTAATAGCGAAGAGTCTTCTTCGCCTTCTTCATCTCCTCCTTCACTAATGACCTAAAATGGAAGGCTTGAATGCTTTGGCTAAATGCTCATCACCATCAATGGGCGAATCGAATAAATTCCACCCGACAACGAAAATATCAGCCTAATGGAAGAGACAAGAAGCGAATCGTTTTTATTTCTATTACTTATTGATATAAGTTATTAACCTTTTAATTGATCATTAAAAGGGCTTATTACATATTTTTTTCTAATTAAAGTTGATAAGTGAAGCATATTCTCATTTCCGACCTCAATACATCAAAACTTTATTTTTATATAGTTAAGCTCATAATTCCAATAGTTTAAAATGAAACTCAGGCTTAAGTTCGATTCATGTCCCTCAAAGAGTTAGAAAACGCTGGCTGCATCCGCTCCATTATTGAGGGAAGAGTCATTCACGTGGGCAGAAGCCCAGCAAATGTGAATTTTCTGGCGCAATGACGTCACCTAGGAACAAGAAAAAGGCGGATTTCTAGTCTGACTAGTCTCAACACATTTATACATCGCAAACCAGTTATTAAATCAAAAAGTCTACTCATTGAAAATTATTTAAATAGTTCTGATCAATTCCCTTGTTTCTGTTGTGAATATGAATTTTGAGTAGGAGTTTCACTTCTCTAGTGTGTTGTATGAATACCTGGCACATTATTAAAGTAGCATGTATAATTATTTAAGGTCATTTTTTGGTATAGGAGATAATTTAGAGTTCGTCTCTATTTATTTGATTGGTAGCCAATTCATTGAAAATATTTTTTTTTTTTTTTTTTTTTTACATGAGACGGGTTTGAAAATTATTTGAACAGTTCTGACCAATTCTATTGTTCCTATATTGAATATGATTTTACATAGACGTTTCACTTCACCCTTGATCCCAGCACAAGAAGCAAGAACTCTACCATTATGCTAAGACCCAGGGGCCATTAAAATATTAAAAAATAAATAATTTATATGTTTTTTTTTAATATTAATTACATATACAGGTATTAATTATTTAAATTTCATTTCTTAAGGTTGTTCGGACATTAAAGCACTTTCCTTGATTAAAAGCTAATTTTTTTAATATGTTATTAATCACTATCAAATACGTATAAAATAAAATTTTGAAGCAGATCTGACACAGGGTTATCGTGTAATTAATTTTTAAAAAATTGAAATTTAACATGTAGCCTATGGGGAATAACGACGAAACGCACACATATCGAATTATATAGGCATCTGTGCAAATGATACAAAAACAAAAAAACTTACATTTTATTAATTCACTTCCGAGGAATATGTTAAAAATAAAATCAAAAGTTTCTGCCGACCGCTTTTAAAGATATTTTAACAAGAAAGTCAAAAAATTCTCCAAAATGACAGTCGCTAATATTTAAAAATAATGAATTCTCGAGAGTCAGACCAGCCTGGCAACGTCGCATAACATAAGTGTCTTATCTCTATGTCAGATACATTTTTTTTTTCAATTTTACAATATTTTTTCTCGCAAATCGTCCATTGTGTTTAAACTGATTTGCATTAAACATTGTAATATATTAAATAAAATAAAATTTAAGGCGTTTAAGATTTAAAATAGATAGTTGATGAATGCAATGTTGCCAGTTCTATATTACGTGAAATACTGCTCAAGTCGAAAGTCATTCATTTATTATTTTTGGTAATTAAATTATTAACTTAATCCAATTATAAACTATGATAGGTCACGACTAAATTATAATAAGGAATTTTGGCATTCAAATTTTTAATTTTATTTAAAAAAAAATTTAGATTCTATTATGACTTACGATGTACTATCCGAACAACCTTAAAACAAATAATTTAAATAATTAATATTAATAGAATTGTAACTTAAAACACTTTTCTTGTTGAACAATGAAGGATTTCATCGAGTTTTTAAAAGTTTAATTTATTTTAAGAGGAATAAAATAAAAGTAAGCAGGCAACAACGGAAATCGAATGTCCACCCTCGAGTTTTTTTATTTTTTTATTTTGAGAGGTCTTATTTTTTCCATTTAGGGAACCATTCTCTCTCTCCCTCTCTCACTTTCTGTAGTTTATTTATAATCAGAGATTCCGGAAGTAGGAACGCGGAAGTCGGGAACAAGGCAGTTGAACTCGGTTTGATTTTTAAAATAAACACATTTACTCCAAGGGGCTTTTGTTATATTTTTCAATTATAAGTTATGCTATTTTATTGTTAGCATATAAAACAAAAAGTTAGCATCCGCTTTAAAGAAAGTTTCTCAAGTATCCATGGGTCGAATAGCAAAAGAACTAATTTTTCTATTAGTCTACCTATCTATTACACAGGGAACAAAAAAAGACCTTTTTTGTTACCGGAGTATTTGAAGCTATTCCTGGGTATTTGCGTAGCGCTGATTCCAAAAATGCCATCAGTTTTGCCCCCTCTAGTTTTAGAGCTATAGAGAAAATTAAATTTTAATAGAAAATGTGTTCTAAAGCGGTTCATATTTTGAATTACCTAGATTTTTTAAGGCGTTAGCCCTTAAAAATATGCAGATAGATTAAATATTCAAAGTTAAAAAAAAAAAAAACTGAAAAAATTCAATTTTTCTCAACTTTTAACCGTTTTTCACCTCCAATTGGAATGAAACTATATATTTCTATGTAATCTATCTGCATATTTTTAAGGGGTAACGCCTTAAAAAATCTAGGTAATTCAAAATTAGAACAACTTTTGAGCACATTTTCTATAAAAATTTAATTTTCTCTATAGCTCTAAAACTAGACGTAATGGGGCAAAACTGATGACATTTTTGGAATCAGCGATACCCAAAAACACAGGAATAGCTTGAAATACTCCGGCAACAAAATCACTGTTTCCCAGTGTTATCTATGATATAACAAATAGAACAATTTTTATGATTAATAATTTTTAATTTTAGTGGTGATAAAAATGGCTGGAATCCGTATAAAAATAATTATTTTGTTGTGATCGTGGGATTCATGGTCTGGTGCAAAGGAAAACACTAGATTGGCTGGAGATTCCGGGTTCCATATACTCATGAAATTTGTTAAATATACATGTAGGATACTTGAGAAGACCCAATCGAGGTTTTCATTGAATGTTATTAGTATTTTATCCAAACTATAATAAGTTATATTCCTGTTTACCATTCTCTCTCGCTGATTGGCCAGAGACAGAGGAAGTTGAGTCAGTGAGGGAAATTTAAAACTTCAGCGAGCAATTGCAAAATATCCACACAGTGAGCAAGAATAAATTTGAAGCATTTGCTCGCCGAAAGCAAGCAAGGGGGTCTCATAAAGAACAACGACCATTAAATTCTTTGTTTACAAACAAGGCATCTGGATGAGCAGCCCAAGAAAACAAAACTGTTACAGATCTAGGAAAGTCCTTTAAATTATGAATTCTTGAAATCTAAATGGCGTCGGTAGTCGAAAGGACTATAATTAAATTTAAAAAAATATTAATATTATAAGTTGACCTATCATTGGCATTTATTTTTTATTCATTTTAATAATAATTGAAATTTTTTATAGTCTATTCATCTGTCTCTTTTAGAGCTCATAAATTCATCAATTGACGTACGCTAAAGCTAATATAAGGAAAATCTTTATCGATGACTTCCGTCCTCCGTTTAATGTCCCGAGCTCTTAAAGATCTTGAGGCTGCTGCTATGCCGCTGGCAATATAAATTTGTCCTTTGAAGAATTTAAATACGATCTTGTCTTGATATTCTATCTTATACTTCATATAATCAATTTTTTTTTGTTTTTCAATTAGATTTTGAAATTGTCTTTCTAATGAATTGAAAGGAGGAGAAATAAAAAATACAAATAAACATCTCGCATATCTCTTGCTGGCCAAGAATCAAAAATATAAATTTTTTTATTTTTTTAAAGTGTTTCTTTTCAACTCTTTAATTCATAAGTAAAAACCTCTCAGATATAATGTCCATCATCAGATTCTTTCGTTTTGATTTGTTAGAAGATAAGAAAAGCTAAGTGGACAGATGGATTGCCTATCTAAAGGAGCTGTGGTGTAAATAATCGAAAAAAATACTTTAGTGAGTTGGTCAATTAAGTAGCTTTCATTTCGGGAAACAAAACAAGAACCAATATATGTCCCTCTTGATACAACAACACAAGCAATCTGAAATGATTTCACTTTAAAAAAATTATTTGAACTATATTTAAGCCAAATAATAAATTGCTAATATTTATTATTATTATGAGAGTTTTTAATTATAAACCACATTTTGTATAAATTATTTTTATTAAATATATAAATGTTGTACAACGTTTCAACTGCTTATTCTTCAGTCGTTTTCAAGTACTGTGCACTTGGTCCGACTCAAGTGAACTAACCTTTACGATCGTTATGTGCATTTTATATACAGTGACGTCAATGCCATCAACACTCATTCCTATGAATTTAGAAACTTCATGGGAATGAGTGTAGATGGCGCGAAAATTTGTATCTAACTTCATTGGAATGACTGTAGATGTTTCTGACGTTGAATATAAAATGCACGTAACGATCGTAACGGTTAGTTCACTTGAGTCGGAGCAAGTGCACAGTCTACAGTATTTATATTTTTTATAAATAATTAATAACAAAATGTGGTTTATAATTAAAAATTCCCATAATAATATTAAGAAAAATATTTTTGAAACGGGAATTTTTCCTTCAAATACGCGATCTTATGTTATTTACCTCAAACTCATAAATAGAAAAATGAGGCACTCGCAAAAGTCGAACCCAAATTCCCTCGTGGTTTACGTCCGTCAGTGTTTTACCCTATATCACCATCCAGAAACAGATTATATAAGTCAACTGAAAATCTTAAACTCGTAAGAACTACTTAGTTGATAATTTTTTAAAATTTTATTTACCCTCTGAACTGCTGCGGCCATTTATGGATTTAGGGGCATGGGTTCGACTCCCGCAAGTGCCTCATTTTTTCTATATACATGTTTAAGTTAATTATCCGATGGCTACCGGGGGACGTTCAACACGCTGATTAAAAAAAATATATAAAATTCTTCTTAAATTAATTTTTTTTTTTTTCTGAATACGGCCTTTTGGTAATTATAAAAATATCCACGCCAGCCAAAAAAAAAATTAAATGTTAAAGTGAAAAAGTGAGGTGATTAATAATATAGAATGAGTAGAATGTCGAATGCAGAAATTTTAGAAATCAAGAGTTTTCGTTCTAGCCATACAGTTTGACAAGTTTGCGGTTGAGATCTGGGTTAATTACGTAAGCCTTGTCGCAAATTACACCGCATTCGCCGCCCTGTCTCTCTCTCTCTTTCTCACAACCCTCCACAAGTTAAGTTTGAGGAATTGAAATTAAGTCCAACCTCTTCCTCTCTTTCTCTATGTTTGTGGCTCTTTCTAAAGCGTGTGATTTAGATTACAACTTAATTACAAGTGTAGAAGTCATCATATCGTGTCAAAACTCTGACGAAGAAACCTAGAGGAGATATGGATTTAATAAAATATATTAGTTCTAATTTAAGGTGATTGAAATTAATAAAGTCATGGAGATTAAGATTAAACTTCAAGTAAAGTTGTTGTTGTTGTTTTTCAATGATTTTATCTAACATTCGTAAGGTAAAACTTCTCAACTTAATTTTATTTAATAGTTTAAGATTCTAGAGAGTTGATTTAGATTTCTCCGGCATCTTTCATCTTTGTTTAAAGCACTTTTTTAAGTCTTTTTGGCATCTTGAGCCTTGAAGGCTTTAAACAATACTTAATATTTTAAATAAATATTCATCCAACGGACTAAAGATAACCCAAAACCCTTTAAGTGAATGAACGCCCGCAGCACGTCTGCATAGTGAACCTTGAGGGTCACACAGGGATATACACGTCCACATCAGGGTCACACAGGAATACACACGCCCGCACCAGGGACACACATTTTTCTTCTCGTCACTTTCGATCTGCTGTGTGTGTCCCTGGTGCGGGCATGTGTATCCCCGGTGTGGGCGTTTATATCCCTGTGTGTCCCTAAAGGTTCACTATGCAGACCTATGCGAGCAAGTGTATCTCTCGATCATTTTTAATCATTTTTACTCGGGAACTTTTCACAAATTTTTCGGATTCAAAATTTAAACTTTTCTTTTTTTGGAGGAGGGGGGGGGGCGTATTAATATTAGGAACCGACCGAATATTCGGTTTCGGGTTCCTTCCAAAAATCATGGTTTCGGCCTGTTTTCGGCCAAAAAGTAGCCGAAACTAGAGTCTGAAAAAATGGGATGAGACTCGCATGCAAAAAAAAAAAAGGTCAACTGATTGCACTTGAGGGAGAAAAAAAATTTAGTCTCCCTAAAAAAAAGGTAAAATGATTTTCACGGGAGGTAAAAAAATTCAAAAAAAAAAAAGGTAAAATGAAAAAAATTTTTTATAGGAAATACAAGTTTCGGTTTCGGCCGAAACTAAGGTTGAGGCCGAATATTCGGTTTCGGTTTCGGCTGAAAATCTTGATTCGGTCGGACCCTAATTAATATTCATCCCAGGAGTCCGGCAAGGCTCTCGGCGGCCCTGCCCTTGAGATCTAATAAATATCAAAAACTAAATATATGTTGACATGAAAAGATCTGATGTAATAGCACATTACACAACTTTTGATTAAATTTCTTTAATAAATTAAAATAATCCGAGAACAATGAGATAAAAAATAGCATGACTTTTATAATAAATGATCATGATCATATAGTAAATTATTATTTCTATGATATAGTTATAGATAGAGATAGATATATTTTAAATTAAGCTTATCATCGCAGTCAATCACTCAATCAATCACATGCCATTCAGTCAGTCAGTATCGGTTCGTTTATTCTATTTGATAAGTATTGATTATCATTTGATTTCCGACAAGATGCTTTATTTTTGAAGTGTTAATTAAGAAGAAAAAAAATAGTTTTTTTTTAGTTTCAAACTTCAAATTCAATTAAATAATGAAAATATTTATTTTAAAAAGTTTCTTTTATAGTTTTATAGAAGTAGAACGTTTGTTTCTTAAATCTAAAAGAGGAGTTTTAGATTTAAATGAAGACCCGGGCTTTTACTTTCAAATGCGAAAATCAAACTCAGAAGAAAGAATTAAGTTTTAGTACATTTGAAGCTCAAACTGAGAGAGAAGGAAATGAAATGAAATTAGGGAAACTAGAACAAGAACAAGAAAAAAAAAAAAGAATTCTCAAGTTATATTTTCTATTCTTTTTCAATGAAAAAAAAGAAACATTTCATTTCCATTTAAGATAATTAATTTTGATTACATTGAAATAATAATGTCATTTGCTTTTTGTATTGTTATTTTAATTTAATTTTTGACATAGAAGAGAGAAAGAGACTGGTGGGTGGGATTAGTAAAGAAACAGTAGCTACAAGATTGTTCCAGCAGCAGAAATGGAATTTGTTAATATTGAATGCTTTTAAGTTTCAAAAGTCTGATATGGCCAACACTTTCAAAGATTTATCAATTTATTTAAAAATTAATTATCCATTTGAAAGTCTTATTTTTTATTTTAAGTTTTGTTTTTATAAATTCACAATTTAATGATATTCCAAAAATAATATTAAACTTTTTGTAAAGTTAATCAACTGGAATATTTCCGAACGTTAATTATTTTTATTTGAATGAACATACAAAAACAAAACAACAAAAAAAAAGCAAAAAATAAATTCGTATATTAGTATATTTAAATTTAATAAAATTTCAATATTTCTCTTCTATATTTATTTATTTATTTTTTTAACAGAATAAAGTTAATTGAATTTAATTTCCTACTTTTATAAGGATATTAAATTAATTAAATTAAAATTGAAAAATGTGTAATCTGCAAACAATTAATTAGCGGAATTAATTAATTTAATGTAGATAAAATTCGAATAAAATTGGTTATTTTTATCTCTCCACAGGGAGGGTAATAATAATTTTTGAATGTATAAAAATATTATATCAATTATTTATTTTTCAAAAACATTCACGACATATATAAATTTAATCAGAATTAATAAATTTAAAAAAATAATAATTTTTTAATAAGCCATTAAAAAATATTTTTTACTTTCTCGTATAGTATAAGCTTATAAAGAGAAAGTATTGTAATCGTCAAAAAAATTCGACTTCGAGATTTTAATCTTTCTCCACGTTTTAGACTTCCCTGAGTCAAAAAAAAAAAACATTTTTGGCATTTGTCTGTGTGTCCGTGTGTGTCTGTCTGTATGTGTGAACATGATTAAAATCGCAAACAGCCAGATCGATGAAGTTTGGTATATACTCCTTACACTAAAATTGTAGATTTCTATCAACTTTTGGAGTAAATACGCCACCTGGAAGTAGTACTTTACCTATAGGTATATTATAATAAAGTTAATAAAAGTCAAGCCGACTTTATTTAAAAAAAAAAAAATTATTGTTAAAATATTCGATAAATATATAAATTTGTAAGGTAAATTGGTATAAGCCTATGTCATGGCAAAAAAGATCTTAAATAAAAAAAAAAATTGTCATCCGTAAATCCTCAATACAGAGACACACAATTATATTTTTTCCAAAAATAGCACAATCTATTCTCCCATCCGAAATAGAAAATATACCATACTTTATTTGTTTGTAAATAATAAGAAAGAAAATCTTATTAGCTAAAAGCATTTTCTCTCTTTTTTTTAATCTTATAAAAATTTCTCTATTTAAATCCCACGAGAAACAAAAGATGACCAGCGAAGCTTTCTTTCGACACCAGATAACGAGATTTCCCATTCATTGCTATAAAAAAAAAAAAAAACTTATCAAAAACCATCTGTCTATTTTTTTACATTTAATAAAATTTTTTATCCATTTAAATATTTTTCCTATTGATATATACCATTTATGCCCAGTAAATTTGAATTTTTTTACCCAATGACGACAGCCGGGAACAAGAAAAAGATGGCGATCGACACGATTCAAATCTCTAAAACAACTACTAAGTACTAGTACTTTTTGGCCGATTTTGTTCAAAAGCTTTGTGTGACGTGCCAGGGGGGTACCTAACTTAAATATACAAGCTCTTTTCAATCTTGAGATGTTTTGTTCACAGACACACACCCGCACAGACAAACCATGTTGTGAAAACCATTTTTTTTAGACTCAGGGGACCTCAAAACGTGTATATTTATCAAAATCGAATTTTTGACATGAAACCAATACTCTCTCTATATATATTAACATTATATTATATAGAGGTAAGAGAAAGTAAAAATTCAATAGATCATTGAAAATTATTTGAACAAATTTCTAATCTTTTTCCCTATTTCAATTTGCGTAGAAGTTTCAGTACTGGCCCCAAAAAAAAAAAAATTATAAAAAAAAAAAAGGGTTTTTTTTTTGGTTTTTTTTATTTACTTTTTTCCCTCATTAAAAAAAACCCCCCACACCCCCCCTCCCCCCCCCCCCCCCCCCCCCAACCCCCCCCCCCCCTAGATTGACCTGGGTACGCCCATGACTAATATGTAGTATGGATATAGCAATAATTTTAATTTTTACTTTTTACTCTTTTTTGTAAAAAAAATATTTTGCCAACCACGTCTTTTAATTTAATTTAATTTTTTATGGTACGTGTTTTGAAATGGGCTAGTAATATTTTTTTTTAATAATTGAAGGCGCGATTTTTACAAATTTATATTTTTATCGAATATTTTTAAAATAAGTTTTTTTTTTTTTTAATAAAAAGTCATTTTGGATGCGAGGTCATTTGACTTTTATTAACTTTATTATTTGAATTATAAAATACATGTATCGATGGCTTCCGGCGGGCTTTCAACGGTCATGTTTCTCGTGGACCACCTATCCCGATTTTCATCACCGTCAAACTTAAATATAGGGTTGATAAAGTTAACAATTTGTAACATTATCTGATTTTTTTTTGTAGTTGTTTTTACATTTCCCTTTGTTGTTATTTAAATTTATTAACTCCTTTAACAAAATCGCAATACAATGTTAGAAATTTGCCTTCCTGGAAAATGTTGGCCAAATAACACAAATAAACTAGAAATGAAGGGTTGATTATTATTGTTGTGAAAAAGCAAAGGATTCTATTCATTCAGAAATATAAAATAAGTATTTATTTGCTTAAAAAAAAAAAAAACATATTTATTTGTTGATTGCGCACAAAGGAAAATATTTTCCATTCCACAAAACGAAATCCGTCATTGCGCCTCCCCCTCCCCACCCCCACCCAAATGTCAATTTACGTCTGTTGATGGATGGAACTCGACATTTTTTTCAGATAACTCTATCACTTTAAATGTCATTTGTTTATGAATAAGATAATCCATGCCCGATAAATAACAAATTCCATAAAAAAAAGCAACTAGCTTGTTTTATTTTTTGTTTCTCTCTCCTCTTTGGTCACTGCTAGGAAATATAAGTTTAATTATAAAATTGTTTTCCCCTAGAGGATTAATTTAATCAAGTACTTAATTAAGATCAAATGACTTTGTGATAAAGCGTTAATGCAATTCATGGAATATTTTACAAATACAAACATCGTTACTGATATCTTTTTAAATCTAAACATTCTTTTTTTCTTTCTAGTTATCATACTTAAAAGGTTATTATTATAATCGTAAAAGAAAAAAGTCATATAAACAGAAATTAAATTCAAGCAAATATCTTTTTTAGTTTCTAGCGTTTTCTTTTCCTTTGAAATTTTAAAGTGAACCATGTACTGGTTATTTCTATGGGTATGTTGTATAGTCGGCGCCACAAGTGCCTGATGTACTTAGGACTGGATCCTTGAGCTTAGTCAACCAAACTAATTTTTTAAAATAAATAAATCATCTTTTTTAATGTTTAAAAATCTACTTTTGGAGAAATAAATTGGCCGATGTATTTAAGGTGCGCGTCTCGGGGTTCTAATTTTGAGAGATTCCAGCGGGCACAATTTTGAAGCTATCGACCTCAATTTTCTTTTTTAATTAAAGCTTTTTAAAATATCTACAACTTATAGAAGCCCATTTTTTGATTTTCGAAAAAATAATTTTTTTTTAGATTAATTGCATTAAATAAAAGATATTTTTAAAAAATTCGCTCTATATCTTATAGATAATTAAATTAGTAATCATTGTGTTAAAAAATAATTAATTTTTTACCCTTAATTAATTAGAATCTTTCAAATGAAATGGAATAAATCCCTTGTATCCCTATGGGAAAAACTAACGCCATCTCTTGCCGCCTAGAGTAACTCGGTAGTGAATCGTCTTCTAACGGCTTTTCGAGACGCGCACCTTAAATAATAATTAGAAGAAAGAAGCAGGCAGCTAGCTCTGTTTAGCTAAACAGAGAGTTTCATTTCGTGGAGACTAATTACCTGGCTGTCTGCCATTTTCATCTATTATTATTGTAGAAAATCTACTTTTAAGACAAGTATTTTGGTTGCCTAAGCTCAGGGCTCCACTCTCGTGTACATCAGCGCACTTGTAACGCTAACTGTATAAGCCCTGATCAAAAACCAGAATTTATTATAATCCAAAGAATTCACCGTTGGCACAAATTGAAACATTCTTAAATATCTTATTCTAGATAAACTACACTAGGTTAAGTTTCAAAAGGATTTTATATTATAATAGCTTATTTTTTTAACTGATTAGTTAATTGATAGTCATCTATGTAGTGTAGTAAATTTAAACATTTAAATAATATTGATTATTTTTTCATTAGTTCATCGAGCCGTTTTTCATTGAGCCTAATAAAGGTGTGTTTTTTTAGTAAGCTGATTAATCCTCAAGAAACAGAGTTTATCTTTTGTTTTGTTTTTGATTTTTTTTTTTTTTTGCTACCAAAAATAAAACGATGCAAGTTTATTTTAATAACATGTCTACATGATGAAAAGAAGAAGAACTTTTCTCTTTTCTTGGTGGGGCTCAAAAGGCGGCACAAACTTAAATGGCGCCCGGGGTTACATGAACTTTACTTCTTCAGTTGTTAATAATATCTGATGACAAAGCATGAAGGGCTTAAAACCGGTAATGGCTGCAGATTATTTAATCAACGAAAGTTTGTCACACAGCAAGCGGCTCATTCCGAACGACAGAATGAATAGAAAGCAGCAGCCAAGAATTCACTCTCTCAGGCTTTTTGAGTCTTCTCATGGCGTTAATGATAATTGGCTTGGAATGCATTAAAAGAGCTAGCCTGGTCGAAAACTTTCCAAGTAGTGCATTGGTTGTTGTAGTCGTCGTCTGTGTTGTTGTTGTTGTTCTTGTCGTTGTCTTTGTAGTTTCTCTTCATTCAAATAAAAGCGCCTCCTCTCGACCCTCGTTATGCTTAAACACCTTTCATCCAAGATGGTTTTATTATTGGAATTTTCATTAAAAACTTCAAATTTAGATAATTAACCAAATAACTATTAGCCTTATTCTGTTGTTTTATCGGATAAGACCGATTTAAGTTTTATTAAGTGAAGGGATTGAAACTTTATTTGTCAAAAAAAAAAAAAATTCTGGTATACCAAAAAAACTTGAAATTTAAAAAAACAATTATTATTGCAAGAGCATTTGGGGTTTTTACTTTTAAAGAAAAAAATCTGGTGTAACTGGTCGCACAGCACACAACTTTCTCTTCCCTTCGGTAATCGAAAGTTGTGTTCTGTGCTTGTCACACCAGATTTTTTTGTGACTAGATATATTTAGTTTCCGCCGATATATTAGAATTCAAGATGTAGATCCACCCGCGACCCTTGGCATAGAAGGCCACCACGCTACCAACAACACCACTGCCTGAAGGCAATATATATAATCAAAATCTTGATTTCATTTAGAATATTTTGTATTCTTTGAATAGAAATTGAATTTATGATATTGTTATTGCAAATTTCCGGTGCCTAACTCACAAGTTATTAGAAAAAATTAATTTTGACCGAT